>JAECUM010040226.1:0-34209 GCA_016617855.1 Megalonaias nervosa | reverse complement strand
CCCTTGCATGCTTCGTCAAGAATCTCCCAGAGAAGCTATCTCCCTTGAACAAGATCCCCACATGGTGACCACGCCGGTCTTATGCTGTGTCTTTAGAGGAAAGTATTTACCACCTCCCATTTTTCACAGGCTTATTGCTGCCTGTGTAACTCGCTGGCCAGTCGCAAAGAAGAAGCAGACTTCAGAAAACCTTATTTTCTGTGGATGCTGCATTTTTGACATTGACCTTTTTCATCGATTGACCTTGCACTATAGAAGCCATATCGTTTATGCAAGAATAACAAGGATGGTGATTGATGAAGTCAGGACCCTGGATTCAAAGTTGTGTACCAGAGTTAGAAAGTTCATCACTCTGAATCTCTCCAAGATTACTTCTTACCTTGGTCAGAACTTACAATACGAGTTGCGTATACAGTCCCCTCTGTCTCAATGTGTCTCTGAGGATGGCATGTCTTATTTGTCACCAGCATTTGAGATGTGGTTTGCAGATCAGGTGAGTTTGTTGTATATAATTACTGGAAGGATGGGACATACTATTCTATTGTTACCTTCTCCTAATGTACTGGGGTGTTGTCTGAGTGTGTAACCAAGTGCCCAGGCCATAGATGAAGTCGCATTACCCATTCAGATCACACTGTAGGAGAAGTAATTCCCATTGGAGAAGGTAGTAATAGATTTAATACATAATTTATTGTGACATCAAATCATATTTCACTTGTGACCAGAACAGGTGTATTGACTGTTGTTAGGGACTGATCCCATAGTCTAGGGGAAATGTGCAATGTCATGAAATAAATTCCTGTTGTGGTACATGAGAATTCTTCTTAATGTTATTGAGCTTAAAAATCAATCTAGTGATAGGCTTCCTGAAATTTACCATCTAATCTACCTCATGTATATTGACTTTAACTAAATTTCTGTAGTTAGCAATATGAGAATTTGTTATGTGATCTATTGTATGTGTATTGATCTGACATACAATTTATCATGTGTTCTATCATTATTGGCCAAAATTAATTCCTGTTGTTAGCCAGTCTCTGAAACAGAGAATGTATCATGTAATTTGCTTAACGGAAATTCAATCAACATGCTTTGAATGTTGATTTGCAGTAAAGTGGTTATTCATGACATCTCAGAGATTTGGTGAGAATCGTAATAAAAGTTACATTTTTGGAGCTAATTTTCTCATTAACTGTAACATGCACATTTTAATAAAATATTGATGAATATTTCCATTCGCTAACTATTCATTCAAGACAGAAATGAAAATTAGAGCTTGCTTTCACTTAAATAACGTACTTTGAATGAAATGAGCCAAAAATGTAAAACCACAACTATATCTTCGAATTTATCATTTGACCTCAGCTTTGGCATTTCTCAAGAAATTTACATCAAAGGTTGAAATACATGGATCTTCCTTAATTATTAGGTCTTGTATAGTTTTAACTTTTGGCGTTGATATTTCAGCGATACAGATACGTAGAAATATCAGTAGTATAAGCATTGCATATTGTGTTAAAATTCATTCACTTTCTTTGTATCCATTAATTTAATTTGAATGTAGTTAATATGCAACCTGGTTTTATGACCTCATTGTTTAATAATGCTCAAAAAATTGGCATAAAAGATGGAAAAGTCTGCAGTTATATGTACAATTCCATTGTATCAAAGAATATATTGGTAATGTTTTGTTACCTTTACTGGTCATAGACCAGAAGAACTGTTGTCCATCCGTTCGTTAGTACGTTTGCAGTGGCCCGTCCTCCTGGTAAATTACTTGGAAGACTGCCATGACATTTTACATACACATTCATCCCATGGTCTGGTTGGTCAAATATGACAATGGTGCTACTTGGACATCATGTGCCCATCACAGCAGCCATCTTCAAAATCTTCGTGTTTCTACTCTTCCCAAACAGCAGATGGTCGTACCAATAATTTCAACAAAAGACATCTTATGATATCTAATTCATTCTAGATGATACGATGTGATCCAAAATACAATATGTTATCCACAGTGGTATGTACCTATTACAAGCAAATTTTGACTAGACTAGATTTAGTTGCATTAAAGTCAACAACCGGATAGTCAGAACTCTGGCAACTATTCTAAGTTCCAAGAGTTTTACTTGGGGATTAGACTATGAGCATGGTTACACCATCAGGTATGAATCATTGTTTTTCTTCCGTTCTCAGTTTGTGGACAAATAGCTGAAATCGTATTTAGATGTTTTATCCATGATATCATATTGAATGCCAAATAAGTTTTTCCTGCACTTTATAGTAATATTTGGAACATGCAAGCTCACCTCTGTAATTCGAAACATTATCACCTGGAGATAAATTCATAATATGCCAGCCGTTTGTAATGCCTTTTATTGATTCTACAACAGTACTAAAGATATAGCCATATTGGCTCTGAATGACCCCTGATGATGTCTAGTTCATGTAGGTCCTAAATGAAAATGATGCCCATACAGTTTTAAATATAGTTGCTATGGTGGCCATCTTGAAAATAATGGTATCACAACTTCTGAACAGATGGTTGCATTGACCTTGGGGTTTCACATAAAGATTTATTATGATGTAATGATGTCTGTTTGGTCCTTAATGAAAATGTCACCTACCTGACGTCCACTAAGGCTGCCATGGTGGCTGTTTTTGGGTTTGGTTTCAATGGCACTTTTCATCACATCATAGGCTATGCATGGTAGCTGGTACATGTATATGTATTTGGTGGAAGATGAATCCAGGAAAACCCCAGTAAGAATCACTGATCTGCAAGAAGCAAGGGCTGCCATGGTAGCCATTTTGATATGTTTTTTTATTGAAAGACTTCTTATGTTATCCAGTTTGTCATAAATGAAATAGTTCTGATCGAACACCCAGTATATACACAATGCCAGTCATCTTAAAATACTTGATATCACAAATCTATTAGAGTGGATGCTCATACAAAAATGGAGTTTTCACTAAAAGACTTACAATTGGTCAAGTTATACACGATATGAAAATGGCCTTGATATGACATCTATTATATCTGCCATGCTATCATCATTTCACCTGAACAGATATTCGCATTGACATGAAATTTTCATTCAATCACTTCTTATGATATCATGTTGGTCCTATAAAATGGTGCTGATCTGAACTCCAGTATTGTTTTCATAACTATATTAAAAAACACAACTGTCTCTACTCACCAAAAGATTAATTATGATGTTGGTCCCAAATGGCAATGGTTTATTTTAAGGAAGATGTTGATACAGTATGTGGGATGTCAGTGCCACAGATATACACAAGTACATATGCCATGAATAATAAAATGTTGGTTGATTCTAGAGCTATAACCAAGCTCAGTTTTCAGATTGTAGTGAGGTGCCTTCACATAATGAAGTAACACAAAAGCATATAGGAAGATGTTTTTGATACATTATGAGGGATGCCAGTGCCACAGACATTCAAAAGTACATATGCCATGTATAGTGAAAAGTTGGTCAACTCTGGTGCTAGATTAATTTTCAGATTGCATTAAAATGCCTTCATCTAAGAGCAGATTTGCTAGATTTGCTATGCTCACTGAGAATCAAAACTGACTCAAACTTTAGTTTTGCAGAGCAGATTCACTGTGTATACACAGGTTACCCATCATCAACAGTGAACACATTGTAGTCCCTAGCTGGTATACTTGATACCTTATTAAAATCAACAATGTCATATAAATCAGATTGAATGGATTGTAGAAATCTTAAATAAACCTAAGAATCCTTATTCTGACAGCACCTTAGTGAAACACTAGTATCAAGTATTTCATGGATACTTGGGTCATCAGTTTGTAGTGCACTAACTAGCTTAAATAATACATATAGAATTGCATGAGCTAAAGATTGGAAGCGTAATTAAATTATAATTGAATGTATCATTTAACATAAGATCTTACATCAAAGAAAGGAAACTAATATCGCTTTTGTAAAAATTTTATAAATGGATAAAAAGTGACTATATTCTAAAGCACCAACCTTATGGTACCCAGAAAATAAATTGTAGAAGTGACTTAGACTTGCACTTTCCAACAAATACATACACTAGCATGCATCTAAAAAGACGATCACACACCTACATGCACTATCACATATGCATATATATATGCATACATTATCACGTTTAAGAAGTAGCATTGTACCCATACCACAAGACATACAGACACTATCAGACACATACATACACTGTCACACCCATACATATACATGCACATACAAGCCCTATCACATACATACATATGACACATATGTACATGCATGCAGGTGGTTATAGCGTCAGCTTTGGATGCAAGAAGTCAGGGTTCGAACCCGGCCAAGTCATACCAAAAGACTTATAAATATGGTATTAACAGCTGCTCTCTAGCTGATCAGCAGTAAGAGGTTATTGTTAGGACTGGTCAGCCTGGTGTCAGGATAATGTGACTATGTGGGACCTGACGCTACATGTCTGGGACATGATGCCCCAGTACTAGACATCACTCAAAGCTGTCACACTGCAGACATCGTAGTGATATGATAAACAAATTGTTGAAGCTATGTTACAAATTCAAATCACACACACACATTTACCATACGGTTGTATCCCTTGTTCAATCCCTTTTTGGGATGTGATCATGGTCATTTGGTTAGCATGTTAGTTCATGGGAGTTAGGTGATAGATTCTATTACTCAACGTACTTGTTCAAATACTGCTTGGAATGATTTATAACTCTAACCTATTTAATTATATTGGAATCATTTAATCATATAGTTTAATATATAATGTGGAATCCAGAGACTCTCCTCTTAGTTTGGGTGTGTGTGCATTTATTCAATTTAATAAAGGGAAAACCAATGTAGTTTGTAAGTGCTCAAAAAATCAATTTTCCTATTGTCTTTCTCACTACTACCAAAATTGATTCACCATGTTGGAAATGGTAGGTAAAAACCAGAGGACACAACTTGTTAGACATCTGACTGTAGTCTAAGATTGGTTTGTGTTTTGGAAAAGTCCTCCTCATTGTAAGTAAACAGTAGTTTCTATATGTTCCTGTCAACATAATATTTTGAACCTTTGTTGCAAATATTTTCTTGGATTTTAACAGTGAGATTCCCATAAATACCCATCCTGATGCTATGTATTTATGTAGCACTGTTGAAACAAGTATACCCAATCTGATTTGCAAACATTTACTAAAGTAAAGCACTCTATATATGCACTCAAAGAGAAACGTTTTTCTTGTATTCATATTGAAAAACTAGAAGGAAACATTTATTTTACACCTTTTCCATTAGTGTGATCATCTGACTTGTCAATGTTACATATATGTATATTTGGTCATTGATGTCATGGGTCTAGTAGTAACATTGATCTTCCTCTTTCTTTAGGGGCATGATCCTGATATAACTATTACACCTGAGCACATGAATCATGCTCGCCTTTGTGTTGCTCTTGTAACAGTTTGTGGAAATGCCATGAGAGAAGTCCTCCGCACCCATGTGCCTGCACCACACAAAGACATCTACCAGGCAATCCTTGCCAATAGATTCAAGCTCATCAAAAGACAGGAAAGACGGCTTCTTAACCCTGATCATGCTCTGCTGGTTTTCCCAGATCCCCTACGGAACAAAGTAGGATCATTGGACCAGTTTGATCTTTCCGTGTTATATACTCTAATTAGAAATGTCAGCACAGTTCCTCCTCCTCCAATAACAGGCTGGGACTTAGACCCACAAGATCAACCAAGGGACACATCTCTAGGAGCTAGTGTGGAGCGAATTCGCTCATATAGGAATCATATCATTCATTCCTCAGATGGAAAGATTAGTCAACAAGATTTCGAGGATTACTGGAACAAATTTGAAGCTGTGATTCATGACATTGAATCTGTAATTGGCGGACATGTGTACAGCAAACAGTTGGAGGAGCAAAGGAGACAGGTGATCTCCATCTATGATGCCTGCTAGCTACAAATGAAAATCATGAAGCAAGAGCAACAGGTACAAAGTATAAGTACTCTATGTATGATATGATGGCAGCTTCATGTACAGAATATAAGTACAGCCTGTGGTATGGTGGCAGCAACATGTACAAAATAAATACGGTGTATATGATGTGATGGCAGCAACGTGTACAATGTATAAGTACAGTGTGTATGATATGATCGCAGTAACAGGTACCAAGTATAAGTACAGTGTGTGTGATATCATGGCAGCAATATATACAGTCTATTATACAAATTGCGAGAATTGCTCAGCAACATATACACAGTATAAGCCCAGTATGCATGATATGATGTCAGTAACTGGTACCATGTATAAGTATAGTGTGTGTGATATCACGGCAGCAACATATATACAATATAAGTACAGTATGTTTGATATGTCAGTAACAGGTACTATGTATAAATACACTGTGTTTGATATCAGGGCAGCATAATGTACAAAATATAAGTACAGTAGGCCTGATATGATGTCAGCAACAGGTACCATGTATAAGTACAGTGTGCGTGATATCATGGCAGCAACAGGCACAAAGTACAGTGTATATGATATGACAACAACAACATGTACAAAGTGTAAGTACCGTGTGTGTGATATGATGACAGCAACAGGTACAAAATAGAAGTACAGTATGCATGTGATATGATGGCAGCAACAGGTACAAAGTATAAGTAGTGTGCATAATATAATGGTAGAGTATGAATATAGCTTATCAAAAATGGAGGGCAAAGGCTGGTTTCTACTTAACCTTGCTGTATGTGTACGATTTAAAATTTAAAGCTTTACCGGATATGTAATGGGTGTATTATGGTATTATTTAACATCAGAATATCAATATTAAGTGTGAAACTCATTGCTACTTAATTAGAGTTTTTAACAAAAGAATATCAATAATGGGTGTGAAACTCATGGATGTTTAATTTAAGTTTTTAACAGAAGCATATTAATAATGAGTTTGAAACTCATGGATACTTAGTGGGAGTTTATAACATTAGGATATCAGTATTAAGTTTGAAACTCATGGATTCATAATGTGAATATTTAACAGTGGAATATGAATATCAATACCGAGTGAAATGCATGGATACGTAATGGGAGAATTTAGCAGTACAATATCAACAATGAGTGTGAAACTTGGAGAAGTATATTTTGTCAAGTAGACCAATATCCCCATTTCTTGGAAAATCTAGATACGATGTCATCATACATAACATATTTTATCAAGCATTCATTATTTATCTTTAGAGAGTGAATATTCCTAATTAAAACTGCTAATTTTACCTCATTTATAGCAGCTGATGATAATACTATTACAAGAATATTTTTATTTAAAATGTTAATGCAGTTTTTCTACCCATGATGATTTATATAAGGTTTGTTATGTTTTAAGGGAACCTCATCTTCTATTACAAAGGCACACTCTTGGCCACAGAGGCTTTTCCAGTGATGTATATAACTTTCTTACCCATTTACCTGTGATGGCTGAAAGTGGATGGTTTGACAAATGATACTATGACATTTACATTATGTTGATGTCTGTAGAAGTAGGTGTTTATCAAATGATACTATGACATCTACAACAGTTTGATGTCTGTAGAAGTCGATAATATGTCACCTGGTCTACATTACTTTGATGTCTGTGGAAGATGATGTTATGTCAAATGGTATTATGACATCTCCAATATTTTTTAATGACTGTGAAAGTGACGCATATGTCATATGATATCTGTGAATCGAAAGTGTCTATGATGAGAGCTTTTATTTTTGATGTACAAAATGATAGATGTTCTCTGTTATAGTTTAATGTGATCGTTAACATATTTTATTGAACTTTTGCATGGCAAGCTTAAGGGAAAACAAATTGTCCTTACATTATATAAGTTTATTGTCTTTGTTTTAATTACATACTTGTAAGATACACCGTAGCAAAGATCTAGTGTTTAATAGATGTGGAACATTCAATCTATTTTGCTTCATAAGTTCTAGCAGTCCATAGATTTTTCTAAAGACTTATCTATGATAAGAACTGTATGCTTTTTTCAGATTTGCCCTGTGAGAGTTACTACCATTGTGGAAGAGGAATGTTTGATCCCAGGGACCAGCAAATATGTACTCAGGATACATGATCCCATCCCAAGAGACTCTACACTATGTATCTATATTTAGGGCCCAACATTATCCACAATCCAGTGACAAGACACTTTCATGTGTGTGGCCAAGGACCAAATGTCATGCATAATCCCGTGCCAAGATATACTACTGTATGTGGCCATAATTCAGACCCAGCATCATGCTTGATCCCATGCCTAGAGTTACTTATGTGTGCGGTAATAATTTGGATCCAAAACTGTGATAGAGGAGCTCAGTCGAATTCATTGAGAAATACATTAGATTGTCTTGTAACTGTTTAATTGGATGTGCAAGTGGTGGACATAGTCATGTGACGTGTCATTTGGGCATACAATTGGTGAGCAAAAGTACACAGCAATTATAGTGTTGTCTATTTGACTTCTTGTTATTTTTGAGAAATAGCTAATAATGGTGGTGCTTTCACTGAAGACAACAAAAGTACTTGCATTCAAAATGTTACATAATGTCGTTTGGGCAATTTCATTTCATTGATGATATATATTTTGTCCATCTTGTAGCTGCTTTTGTTAAATATATAGTAATAGTAACATGAGGTTTTAAATAAAATACTTACTAATTTTTGGTCCTAAATGATAATGGTGCCAATTAGACATGTATCTTCTGAAGATGTTAGCTCAAACAAAAATGGTTTTGTTACCAAAGTTGATCTGTTGAAGTTTTCTGAAGAAAAGCAGTGATAGTGTTAACCTCCAGCAGTTTAAAAGAATAAACTGACCTATATGTGATTCTCTGAATTATTTTAGTACTGTAGAGCATCGGTCCATCAGAGGGAACTTTGTTTCATGATATCTGATTAAACTGTGCTTAATATTGTCTAATTTGTATCTTGATGTACTTGATTCCTTTTAATATTAGCAAGTTATTCTCCATATATTTGTTGATTTGCCCTACAGCATCCTAGTGAAACCCAATGACTTAGAAGTTCCATATAATTAAATTTTGAGACCTAGTGCCCTGCAAAAGTGCTATCTTATTTGGATATGTCATTATAGTCATACTGTATGTTGTATCAATAAAATGATACATGTATTGAGCATTTCTACCATGGGTTTTATAATTGCTTGCCACATTGGGAGTTTTTCTTTTGGCTAACATAAATCAATACTTATGTTAGCCAAAAGAAAAAACTCCCAAAGTGGCCCATTGTACAAATTTAAATTGCTTTATTTCAAATACACCCAATTAAAATTCTTTGGCCAAATTTGCTAAACTCATATCTACACCAAATTAACTGTACATGTATGGTTTTCTGTTGTCAGTTTTGTGTAATAAACTACAGGTATATTTGCATGAAAGGGTATAATTATGTTTGTTTAGCAGACTATAATTATATTTGTTTCATAGACTATATAAATTTTTGTCTTCATGGACTATAAGCATATTTGTATAATAGACTGTAGATATGTTTATATAATGTACTACATATATTTTTTTATAATAAACTATAGGTATATTTGTATAATAGACTATAGGTAAATTTGTATAATAGACTATAGGAATATTTGTATAATAGACTAAAGGTATTTCTGTATAATAAACTAAGGTATGTTTGCATACTTGACTGTAGGGATATTTGTATAATAGACAATAGGTGTATTTGTATAATAGATTTTTGATAACTGTTCATGTTACTACAGCAGGCACTGTGCTGATATTTTGAATTTATTTACACGAAATGTGCTTTGTAGAAATACTTTACTTTCAGGAAATAACACAAAGTGGTTTTCAATGGATATTTCTTCGTAATGTGTTTGTTGCTTTTATTGACAATATTGGTTTAATGGGTATAATTTGTATTTTTCTCAGCTGGCCACAAGACCATGTGATCATTTTGTAGGACCCCGTCTCTGCTATACAGTACAGCTCACATGTATTTTCAGAACCCCATGCATAGTGGTGGGGTTAGAGAGAGGGAAGGATTAAGAAAAAAACCTCCACCATCTCTCGACATGTCCTGATGGAGTTGCCAAGGTGGCTCGCGAGAATTGCTCAGCACACTACGTATTCTTGTGGAGTCGTTGAGGATGACCACCGTGGAGTTGACATGGTCTCTCTCAAATGAACATGGCTTACTGTGTATGACCCCTGCAAGCATGCTCTATAGAGGTTTATGGAGAGAGATGGAGATGACAAATTATCTACACCATTATTAGACGATTATACACATTTCCTAGTTCTAATGATAACTACGTAATAGATATGATGCCAAACCAAATTTTAGATAATATTAACATAGTCACAATGCCTCGAAACCTCTACTAATACTACCGCACTGTTTTCATTTACAAAAGGCTTACTGATACATTTTGCAGCAAGTTTACGCTTTTCCATTATTCAAAGAAATCTGAGCACACACATTGACTTGATGAGACCTTGTTCTTCTTCTCTTGAACAGTGCAAAGTTATCCTACAGTTTAAAAATGAAAAGTAATCCTCTGAAGTATGTACATTTAAATAACTGATGACAGCCACATCTGTTCAAAAAGAAAACAAAACAAAAGCAAATACAGAAACACTGAATGTACACTTAAATGTGAACCACATGTTTAATCCTTGAAAAGTAATGACCCAGTCACAAGGCTGAATATACATGTACATAGCTACAAACTTAAGTTCGATTCTGACTGCATTTACGCTCTATGGGACAGGTCAATTAAGTTCTTGTTCTTTCTGAGTGGGCATTTTTTTCGCTCTTTCATTCATCAAAAGATACAATTATTTCAAAAAATATAACCCTTTGGAATCTTAAAAGATCTCTCCCTAAAAAAGAATTAGCCTGGGTGGATGTTCTACAAAAATATAGTGACCATTGTAAACACTGTTATAAAATAGGCATCAGAAGATGATGTCAATTTCAGTATGGGAAAGGTGCATTTCAAACACGAAGCATTCTGACTTGGCTTTGTAGTTTACAGCTCAGATTATGGTTCCGTAACTAACAACGGAAGGTTGGTAAACTGACCTCAGCATATTTTAGAAACGAATGATAATGTGGGAAATGGTCAAATCTTAAATGTTCAACAGATTTAAGGCATTCTACTTGGTTGTATCCACATGTGTCCTATTGTTCGTTCATGTAAAGAAAAATATAAAAATATTTTTATCATGAAAAAAAAAATCTCTCAGAATGAAATGATGTTACATGAACCTAATGGTAATATATATATATATATATATATATATATATATATATATATATATATATGCATAAGACATTTAATTATTCCAATGCACTTCCTTGTTTGTTACTATTTAAGCATTTGGCTATTAACACAATAAATATAAACATACAAACCAATTTCTTTTAGTAGCATTTAGTGCATTTCTCTATTTGGTATACTGTTTTGCAGCTAAAATGGATTCAGTGGAAGGTATGGGATTGAATCCTCATCTATCCTGATTGATCTATAAAGTGATGGCTCTCAAATTTACATTTCTCTAACATGATGTAATGACTTTACGCAAATTAAAAACCTATCAGTGGATGCATTAATACCGAGTTTAGTGTCTACATTTATCTCAAATTGGTTTAGTGTTTTCTACTGCAAATTAAAGAATCCTCTACCTAAAAAGAAACAAAAAGTTCAGAAAGTACTAATGGATCTATTTTGAGTACATTTGGCACAATGAATCTTATTTTTTATGAAAAATCTCTCAATACTTTCTTTCCAGAATATACAGATACATTCATTTTTTTTATTTTTGCAGCAATATACTTTAAGTATGTTATGAAATTCAGTATTATTGCACTCTCTGCAGTGAAAAGAACGATAGATGTCAAACATTTTATAACAAAAGATCACAATCATATTTGACTGATATGAAATAATATTGCACAAGTCCTGATAGCTATCCCATGAATAAGCACGGACAGATCAGGCCAAGTGTTTGGGGGCGAGGGGGGGTCTCCAAGATTTGAAAATTCCCTGACTTGCCTCGAAAGGGCACCAAACTAAACATCTGTGTGTCTATTTACTCAAAGTGACCATAATACCCAATAAGGGTGCGCAGGTGTTTGTCAAATTTCAAGTGACAAGTGACTGTACGTTTGTGTGTGTGTATGTTTTGTTTTCTTAGCTGGTTGGGGTTTGGGTGGGGGTCCTGATCCGACCCTGATGAGTTCTCAGTAATGTATTGTACTATTTATTCTGACATCCAATCTAAGGATTATAGATTAGTGATTTAAATGTATAAGGGGACACCGTGCCATTCCTTTTCTTATTTGAAGTAAATTTATCTTGTGATGAATTAAACAAAATAACACATATCTGGGTAGGAAAGAACAATCTAGCCCCATAAACTAAATGGCCAGTTCCTTGCAGTACACGTGTAGTTAAAATTGAACAAGCATACATATTCAGCTTCATGACTGGGTCATTGCGTGATTTGTAAATTCAGAATGTTCTCCTGTTTTTGTTTGGGAGTGTGGGACGGTTAGCAACAAAGGCTGCTGTCAATTGGAATTTAATTGACTAAAACCTAAGAGGATTATCTTTCATATTTAAACAGCAAAGTAAATTTACATGGTTCAAGAGAACTTGAATACGGTGTGCCTTGCTCCAACTCAGTGCATAAGTTTAAGATATATTTGAAGAAAGTTAAAGTGTAAACATATTGCAAAAGAAGTCGATCAAGCTTCTCTAAATGTACAGAATAAACAGGACTTTTTTCTTTTATATTTTTATTGTCCCAATATGACGTTTCAGTCTTTCTGCGGGTGATCACCATTCATCGACAAATTCAAATATCAACCAGGAAAACATTTGTTGTTAATGACTGGACCATAATTTTAGCTGCATGTATTAAGTGCAATGTGCCAAGTCATTCGTGTGATGGAAACGCACCTTTTTTCCCCAAGCTGAAATTTACCTCTTCTGATGCTGACATTTTATAACAGTGTTTACAGTGGTCACTGCCTTGATTTCGGCTGAACATATGCTGAAGCTAAGTCTTTATTAGGGAGAGACCATTACAGTTTCTAATAAAGGTGGCGTGGGGTGGGGTAATGATTGAAAACTATTTTCTTATTCAGATTTGTGGCATAGAAAGGACACTATGCCATTCCTTGCTTTACTTTAAACAAAGTCATCTTTTGATGAATGAAATAATTAAAGCAGTACCACAGCCAGAAATAATAATTTAGCCCCCCTAAAATTAAATGGCAGTCCAATACAGAACACGTGCATTCAGAATTTAACTAGGTGGTAGTTGTGTACATATATATGCAATCTTATAAGTGGGACATTACTTCTTAAGGATTAAACACATGGTTCATATTTAATTTTAAATGCATTGTGGGTTTTTTGTTGTTGTCTGTGTTTTTGAACAAAAGCTGCTGCTGTCTGGAATTTAGTTGTTGTTGTTGTTGTTGTTGTTGTGGGGCTTAACGCCATTTTTCAGCACACGATAGGCTACACATGGCGGCCAGTATTAATGGTGGAGGAAGAAACCGGGAAATCCGCAGAAAGAACCACCGACCCACGAGAAGCTACTGGCAAGCTTTCTCACATATCCACATTCGCCGAATCTTAGACTCGAACCCACGCAGACAGAGGTGAGATGGCAGTGATCCATAACGGAGAGCGCTTTAGACCACTCGGCCACTTGGGGCCCCCCTGGAATTTAGTAATCAGTACCTAAGAGGATTACTTTCCATGTTTAAACAGTACGATACATTTACACTGTTCAAGAGAAGCAGAACCAGCTGGGATTCTCATTAAGTCAGCATGTACGTTTTCTAAATGTATGAAATATACAAGACTTAAAATTAATTCCTATTGTTCATATATGATCAAAATAAAGATCACTGATTGCAGAAATAGTGTTTGATGGTTAATCACTCATGACGTGTTTGTCTTTCCATGGGTGGTCTATATTTATTGGTAGTTCAAATGTCGATTACAAATGCCCATTTTTAAAATGCCATCAGCATGCCGGCAGAGGAGCAGTTGTGATTTGTTAGTATTGCTCCATCGCTGAGCAAAGTGGAGGGGATTAAGCCCCTCCCCATGATACATGGGGTTCTGAACATACTTCTGAGGTACACTGTACGTATATGTGTTTCATCTGTAATGTGTCCATCCATCAGCACATGTTTTGGGGGCCATACTTCTAGTCCATTATAAATCAAACTTGGAATATTGATTTTATAATCAAACTCATTAATAACTTCAGTAATGGGCAAACCCCATGCATGATAATGATGAATTGTCATGCATTAAATTGGTTAGAGTTTTTGTGAGCACTCTGGAGGCCATATTTCTGATTCCGTTTGAATCAGATTTATGTGTTTATATCATTAAGGTCTCAAATGAATAACCTTGAACTTAAATCAGTATTTGTTCACTCAAACCAGCTGTTCATGTGTACATAACAATTGATATTAGGATGGATTTGTTGTGCTGTGCATATAATCCGGGTAAGTATTGTTTGTGTTTCTTATGCACACCAGTAACCGCATTGCCTAACCTGCTAAAAAAAGAAAAAGTAACTGACACCTTAAAATGGTAGCAGTATCATTGTATGCTCATTATTTTATTGCATTTAATATATCAAACACAAGAAATTGTGTGACCATACAACACAATTAGAAACAATAACAAACAAACGTTCAAGGTTTTCTGAATCGAATGACTACATGTCATTTTTGCGGGAGGTTACAGGTTCGAACCGCAGCCGAGTCCTACCAAAGACTTATAAAAATAGTACTAGTAGCTGCCTTGCTAGGTGGTCACCATTAAGAGGCTAGTGTTAGAACTGGTCGGCCTGGTGTCAGGATAATTTGACTGGGTGGGACATCATGCTACATGCCTGAAGCATGATGGCCCGGTGCTAGTCGTTACTATAAACTGCCACATTGCAGACATCATAGCTATATGACTGAAGTTTTGTAAAGCTACTTTAAAAATCCAAAGTCACACACACACACACTTCATTTTGTTCACAATTATATGTTTACTATTTATATTATAACACCTACCGGGTGTTGACTAAAAGTTAGATTCAGTAAAGGCAATCTTTGTGTGGTGTTTGCTAAATTGTGGTTAATTTATATTTACAGCAAGAAGTATGAGACACTTACAAAATGTTGAGATAATTATATAAAGATTCTATATTGAAGTGTCATAAAACATATATTGTATACTGAAGTGTCATAAAGCAGTTTTGTTGCATAATACTGAGGTCATGTCCAAGCAATTCTCACTTTTAAAAGTAAGTAAGCGGCTATATAGTACTACTATATGTTTGATTTTATACCATTTCTGGTCATTTATCATTGAGAGATCCCATTCCATATGGTTATACAGCACTACTATCAGTTGGATTTTCCACCATATTTGGTAAGTTATCCATGAGCGATCCCATTTTCTATCATTTCTACAGTCAGTTGTATTTTCCACCATATTTGGTAAGTTATCCATGAGCGATCCCATTTTCTATCATTTATACAGCTCTACCATCAGTTGAATTTTCTACAATTTCTGGTCATTATTCATCAGATCTCATTCTATATAGTTATACGACACTACTACCAGTTGGATTTTCTACGACATTCTGGTAATTTCTCCATGAGAGATCCCATTTCATATATTTTATATAGCACTACTGTTAGTTTGATGTTCTACCATTTGTGGTCATTTATCCATGATTAATTCCATTTCATATGGTTGACTTTTCCATTACTTAATCATACCGTTGGTGAATGATCATGAAAATGACTTGGCAATTGACAATGCTCAACAAAACAACAGTTTCTGATGCACACCAGTAACCTAAATTGCCTAACAAAAGATACAAGTCACTGACACCTTAACATATTATTGTTAAAGTGACAGTAATGTCATTCTTTTATGTTATCTAATGAATAATCATCATTTTATGCATTTCATATATTAAATGTTAATAGTCACACTTTACCTTAGATTTATATTTGTTATTTGAATAACCCAATATGCATGTCTTTGGAACCACTTCCAAATTTAATTACTGTCATTAGCGTAAATGTCTGGAGACTCCAATTTTTCAGATGCCAGCACAAAAAATGTTGTGACCATACAACATAATTAAAAATAACAATTAACAAACAAGTTTAAGGTTTCCTGAATCTTGTGAATGACCACATTTCATTTTGTTCACAATTAGATGTTTTGTTTTTTTCTAAATATGTTAACACCTACTGGATATGAACTAAAGGTGATTCAGTAAAGGCTACCTTTGCGTGCTGTTTTCTAACTGTGGTCAGTTCATATTTATAGCAAGATGTACAAGACGTGCAAATTATTTAAGTAATTATATAAAGATTGTATATGAAAGTGTCGTAAGACATTGTTTTGTTGAGTAATACGAGGTTTTTTTTTAAAAAAAAGAATACTTTTCCAAGCAAGGTTTACTGTCAGTAAATGTTGGTGAAAAGCTCTTGTTTTTGACTTACCAGTTAGGTTTATTTAGCAAGAGACCAGAAACACCCATATGGTGTTAGATCTAATCGACAGTGTGGCAATTCGTGTTCAGATTCCTTCCATTCCAGTTTCACTACATGTACTAATTCACTTTCACAAGTTTATATTTGTCTGTGATATTAGGCCTACTTGAGCATTTTGTTCCAAGATGATTTTGGCCATTCTTTTTAGCAGGTAAAAAATGGAAATAAAATTATTTTGTAAGCAGGGTGCTATACAGTGCTACTATATGTTGTATTTTCTACCATTTTCTGGTCCAATTATCTATTTGAGATCCAGTTCCATATTTTTATACAGCACTATTATCAGTTGAATTTTCCTAGAGTTTCTGATCATTTATCCATGAGAAATCCCATTCCATATGGTTACACGGTACTACTATCAGTTGGAAATTCTACCATTTTTGGGTCATTTTTCTATGAGAAATCCAATTCCATATTTTTATACAGAACTACTATCGGTTGGGTTTTCCACCATTTCTGGTATTTTCTCCAAAAGAAGTCCCATTCTATATGGTTGCTTTTTCTATTATGTATTTCTACATTTGGTGAGTGATCCTGAAAATGACTTGGCAACTGAGAATGTTCAACAAAAAAACTGTTTGGGTCTTTTATTCTCTCCTTAGAAGACCACTGTGTTCTTAACTGCTAAAGCTGCATGACACATCATTACATTTTGATTCTAGAAACTCGATGCTGTAATTAACTAGTGTTGAATACAGAGTACATGTAGTTGTCTCATTATTTAACTTTTTAACATAAACTGAAAACTAAATTGTAAAAGAAGGAAAGTTAAAAATAACAAACAAGAACCCCATAAAATTATATTTTTAAATGTAACTGGATATCAATGTTTAAGAGGTTTTGTATAGTAGGATACAATGAACAGTCAAAGCTGTCATTTCGAGACTAATCAGATATTGGCAAATATATTTGGTTACGAATTACTGATCAATGGAATATCAGTGATGGGGGAAATCAATCACAAAACTGTATAATCCGTAAGAGTGAAATGAGTCGATGAAATGCTTCCATTCATCTAAACTCAGACCAAACTTTTGCTGATCAGTTTAATGATGGTAATACAGTGTAATTAGAAATGCATAATAGTGTTATCATGCACCCATATAGGTGGGTTTGTGCCATTGTATGGTTGTGTCCTTTGTGAGAGATTTGGAAATTGTCAGGCCACAATCTTGATATAGTGCGAATCAGGACTGAATCTCTGTTTCTCCACTGATTTCTCTACCCAGTGACATTAACATCAAGGTATATCATCCTCTTCTTTTGAATGTATCCCTCTTTCAGGACACAAAACATGCTTCTTGGCTGTCTACATACATAATACTGTCGGCGAAATCATCTTCTGGCCTAATGATTTTAGTTATGTCCTCCTCCAAATTTTCAAGGAAACACTGGGTCATTGATGTCTGTACACGAAGCACTAAACTGTGTCGTTTAAAAATTGTTCTATTGTTTCAATTTATTTAAAAATTCTTGTGAATATCGCTAAATAGGAACCAAAGTTGGTGTTTGAGAGTTCTTATTCTCAATAATCTGCCCGTAAAGTAGGTGGCTCTTGAAAGTTGTCTTAGCCATCTGATTGTAAGCTAGATAGTATTTGAGTTGTTTGAGCCATCTGCCCGTCAAATATTTGTTATTTGAGAGTTGTTCAGCCATCTGTCCTTAGAGTAGGTGGCACTAAGGAGATATCGCAGCCAAATGCCTGTAAAGTAGATGGTATTTGAGAGTTGTCACAGCCATCTGACTGTAAAGTAGTTGATATTTGATGGTTGTGTAAGCCATCTTTCTGTAAAGTACTTGGCATTTGAGAGTTGTCTCAGCCATCTGTCTATAAAGTAGGTGATATTTGAGAGATATATCAACTTTCTGCCTGGAAAGTAGGTGGTATTTGAGGGTTGTCTCATCCATCTGCAAGTCAGTTAGGTTGTATTTGAGAGTAGTCTCAGCCATCTGCAGGTAGAGAAGGTTTTGTTTGAGAGTTGTCTTAGCCAACAGATTATCATGTAGGTGGGATGTGAATGTTTTGATACTGCTGCACAATATGATAGCATTATATTTCTTTACTATAGGGAGCTGTTTGGTTATTTCACGCCATTTGCTGACTTGTCTTGTAACTTTGTCATATGATCATTGGTAACTTGTGGACACTGTTGCTTATTTATGTTGTTTTGGGGGGTTTTTTTGTTAACTGTCTTCTTGACAGTTGCACTTTGTTTATGAATTTACTTCATCTATTTAAGTCATATATTTACACACCAAGCATAAGGGAGAGCATTTTTATTACACCTATCTGTCTTTTATGATAGTTTCCACACCATGATTCGAGTTTTCCAGCGTCAATGTTTACTAAAATTTGTGGATGCCCTGCACCCAATTAACACAATGAAAACATGTATCAATTACAGACTCAAAAGCTTTATAGTCAGGCACTGACTGTAAGGATAAAATAGTTTGTACACCATAACTTGACATTTTTCAAGGATGTACAGGAACCAAACTTTGAGGAGTGTGGATATTTTGCACTTAATTTATGGAAGACTCATTTCAATTTAATGGTCAAAAGGTAGAATAACAAGGTCACTATGACCAAAATAGAAAGTTGTTTCTACACAATAAAATGCGTCTTCCTTTGTCGATGGTTACCAATCACTGTGAAACACTTACACTTAGGGCATGGAAAAAATCTGTTTATTTTACACTCCAAAGTCCAAAAGATTGAGTTCATTGTGACAGCTAGAAGAAAATTTGATTGTAACAAGCTATTAGTTCTACATCACATGCCTTAACCAAACTGTGTGGATGGCTTTCACTTGGGGTAAGTAGGAAGGGTATCAATTGTGGTGTCAAAGATAAAAAATGTAATGCTTATTTCAGTTCACAGTCATCATCATCATCATCATCACATTCATCATGTGCATTATAAGTCATCATGGTTGTTGCTGTTGTTGTTAATGACGGGTCCCACGTATATTATAGCAGAATACACTTAGAAATTTGATTTGTTTAAAAGCCAGTAATACTGCCAATAAAGTTCAGTCATTATCATCATCATCTTTTTGGTGATTATAAGGAATGGTATGGAATTATTTTTATTTTTATTATTATTGCTGTAGTTTGTTATTATTATTTTAAGGATTGTTCCATTGCAAGTTATGAGCAGAATAAATGTGAGAAAATTCAAGATGTTTTATAAAGTTTTATTCTGACATTTGTTACCATATTACTTTGAATGCAGAACATACAGAGTATTGGCTGGAAAGGTTATTTTCCAGTGGGTATGGTGCAGTAGTACTTTAGTCATATGTGCAATCACTGAAAAATGAAAGTGACAAATATGTACCAACATAAAGGGAACAGTCATGGATGACAGAAGTTGGTGATCTATGTCGTTTACAATACAAATTTCATTTGCATACAATAATAAACACCTTTGAGATTGTGATATGATTATTTATTTATGCTCAGAGTTATCTGTCATTTTCCTTTTTCCGCTAACACAGTCTCGGATTTAGCATGTTGATTATTTTATCCTCACATGGCATTGAATACAGTTTATTAATCGTATCGAGATTACTTTGTACTACTGTGAGAAGTTCTGAATAAACACATTGATGAATGTGATCGTATCGAAATTAATTTGCTAACACCATTAGAGACAGTGGTTACTATTGATAAAGGCCTGAACAATTTTCCAATTGGTGCACATATAATGGTCGATATGGCCGTGATTCAAGCCATATCAAGACCAATAGATCTTGCCATGGCAAGATCACAAGTAGTATCTACATCCAAACACATGCATTTGAATTTAATGATTAATACAATGTTCTTGATGATTTCATTTTACAGTTGTCCCACTTCAATAATTTTGTTTACATAAGTAACATTGCAAGTCCATCATTGTTCGTCTTTTAATATTCTAATCATGTATTATAATTGCAGATCAACACACCCGTCTTGATAAGTTACTACATGTACACGCACTTTTAACCCGTTGCTCTCATCTACTGTGACAATCATTGAAATCTACATGGGTAATATTTGAATCTCTGGCTATTGTGTATTCTGTGGGCCTAAAACCATTTGAATTGTTTTCACTCCAGGTGGTGCAACCAAAGAATGAGTACTTTCACGTGCTAATGCTATAGCACCAAGCTGGCCTCTAATTGGTAGTGACACATAATCGTTATTCCAATGGTCTATTTATATTTGGCCTTGGACAAGATTATATTTTAGTGTATCTGAGACTGTTTTCTCTAGCCTAGGTAACTGCAGGGTATAAAGCAGGGATTTCATTATGAATAGGCTCAACTTCTTTCAATCTATACAAGGCTAGTCAGCTACAAGTGAATAATCCATGACCTTTTCTCGGTGTATTCAGTTGAATAGTAATTAATTAATACAGTACCCTCAAGGTAAAGATGTCGCTGTTCCGACAGTCACAGATCCTGAGACTAAGTCTGATGCTGAATTGACACAATCATAGCTGCATTATAATCGCTGAATAAGAACATTTTCTCCAGACAACTTCCCAGACAGAGGCAAAGTACATGATGCCAAAATAAACAGAGATGGTTGTGTCCCTAAATGTTTTAATATGGATAGGTTTCACGGAGTCACCAATAATCTATACAAAACCTTTTGCCATGAATGGTTCATAATTCTCCATAATAATATCATAATATGGTATGTTTTTCTCATCAATAGTATTTCTTACAATACCAATCGGTGACCTTGACCACTTTCAAATAAGATCATTTGGAATAACTCTTTCATTATTCTGCACCTTACTTTTTCAACCTGTACCTATCAGAAATAGTGTGCCCTTTTTTTCTTACTGAAACACGTCAGCTGATGCTGTTACAAATCTATGGGTTTTAACTAAATGACACAAAAGAGCGAAAACTAGCAAGATTTGTAAAATTCAACAAATAATTTATGTCCCTAAAATACAAAGTGGAAAATTAAAAATGACAGCACGGAGAATTAAATCCCAAATAGTCCTGAAAGTTCTATCACAGTCCAAAAGTATCGAGTACTCTAATGGGTTCCAGTGGTATTTCTAATGAAGTTCATGCTGTTGTGCTGATGTGTCCAAAATGTCCTTAACTGACTTCATATTAATTCCAAAACAGCGACTTAATCCTACAGTTTATTAGCGCCTTGTAATTCTAATGAATAATTTTAAAAAATTAAATCATCTCAACTGAACACAACCAAAGCCCATTCTACAAAACCTGGTGTTTAAGACAGGAATAATCAGTTCTCTGGTAAACATCCTGTATATAAAAACCGAAGCCGTAATAACAGAAACAGGATGAGGGCCGAATATTCATTTCCAGATCATTCAAACTTTTGTCAACAAGGGCATGTGCTTAAGCAGGTAATCGATCCCAGATTAGGTCACCAATGTTTTCCCAGAGGGAATTCTATGACCAGAACACATATTCCATCAAATTCGCCAACAAGGTTTCCTCTACAGTTACTAAGATCACAATACTTTGTCATGATTACTGCAGTTCAATGTACAACTCACTTTCTTGAAGCTATTTAATGTGTTTAAAAATGGTACTTTACAATCTACAGTCAAGCAAATCAATACAAATAATATAAATATGCATAACGTCTCCCCTAATAAAGAAAAAGAAACATTTATACAAAAAAGTGTTTTTTTACTTAGTCAAATATAGATATAATTACAATTTATTAGGAATTGTGTCTTACGAATGAATCAAAATATCTACAAAATAAAATAATATAGTACATTTATAAACGTGAAAGTTCGTATGTAGTCAGATTATCTTTTCTTTTAATGTTTATTCACGCATCATCGAACTCTCAACGATTCCAGTTTTATCTTTTTTTTTTTCATTGTGTTAGTGAAAGTAGGCGGGTTATGATTAATGAATACAGCACTCGGAGGATGAGATGCACAAATATACACATCAAAGTGCTGCTAAGCCAGTATTAAAGCCAAACATTCCTTCTCAATTGTGGTATAATTTGTTTGGTTCTTATTCAATCTTTAAGAATAATAGCACACTGGATGATCCACACCAATTTGTCTTAATGTATCAATACTCCACCAACACTAAATCACTTGCAACAATTGACATTTTAAATGATTGATTGAAATCTTGAACTGAAAGAACTGGTGCATTTTTGAGTATGGCCTTTAACTTATCCAAAGCCCACTGACATTTGTCACACTAATAAAATTTGGGTTTCTTGCTTAACAGATTGGATAGGGGTTCAGCCGTTGTGAAACAAATAGAGCAAAATTTCCAATAATATCCAGCATCACCCAAAACTAGCAGCAGTTGTCTTTTACTAATAGGCACTTGGAATTCAGAGATAGCATTGACCTTAACTTTTTAGGTTTAACTTCACTGTGTCCTACGTCATGTCCTAAAATGTAACACAATCACGGCAAGACTCATCTTCACATAAATTGTCCAATTTGCATCACTGAGTCAATCAAAATACTTCCGATTGGTTGGCAAGTGATTTTGCCAGGTATCGTCCTAGATGTTGACATCAACGATGTAAGCGTCAAAACTGTATAGACCAGATATTATCATATTTGCTAAACGTTGGAAGTTTAAATAGAACATTCCCTACCAAACGGCGTCATTTTATATTGATCAAGTCCATCTGGCGTTACGAGTGCTGAACTTTCCTTTGCTCATTCCGTGCATGGGATTTTCCAGAATCCTTTCAAAATGTCGAACTTGGTGACACGTTTTCCGCTTCCAGAGTTGTCAATGCAGCCATCGATTTCATGTATTGGAAATTAATCTGTTTTTGCAACAATGTTCATTTCTCTATAATCAGTACACATGCAGAAGGTATTATCCAGTTTTGGCACAAGAATACATGGTGAACACAAGTCACTTTTACTTGGTACTATAAAATCATTCTCAAGCAAGTATTTAATTTCATTCTTTTAAATATTCCTATTTAAGTGGATTCATCTTGTAAAGATGTTGTTTCAATAGTGTTGAATCTACAATTTCAACATCATGGTAGATTATATTTCTTCGTGTTGCAACATCTGGAAAAAACGCGCATAATCACTTAATAGCTGTATTAGTTCACTCTTCTGTTGTTGCAGGAGATTCGAAAATTTCTAGTCCAAATCCTTCAATATTTACCAATTCCGACGATTGGTTACACCAAAGTCACTACTTTCCGATTACACATCCTCTTGTAAATCCTCTCTGTGACAGGTACAACTATATTGACTGAATGATTTACACGGCTATTTCTATAAGTATACTTCTTTGTCAAATTTATTACTAAGTTTTTTTCTTCTTTCCCTATCCAGGACTGATAATGATGTAACTTAAGTCACTTCATTTGTTTCAATTATGTACTGAGCTTGAATAGAATTTTGAGATATGGGTACGAGAGTCAGAACTTTATTTCTGTCACACCTTATTTTCATTTTGACTGAGTTGATTAAAAATTAGATCCTGCCACTTCACAAGCCTTTGAAAATTTGTTTTTGAAATCAGATATATTGTCATCATGATTAATTTCTGAATAATCGGTTCAAGAAACTTTCTCTAGTCAAGATGATTAATATCTGAATTATCGGTTGAATGAAGTCTCTCTTGTAATAACTTCAATGGCCTACTAAAGACAGCAAACAGCAAACAAATGAACAACCTCGTCCAAATCGTTTGCTGTGTTAAAGTAATACGACCGAATCATGTACTTCAAAATTTGATGAAATCTTTCGAAAGCCCCTTGACATTTAGGACGATAGTCAGAAAATTTAAATTGATGGATGCCTTCAGACTTAAAATTTGACCCTTGATCAGATTGGACATGTTTGCGAAGACCACCAAGTGTAAGCCACTTTACCAAAGCTATTACTATATTTTTAGTTGTAATATTCCTCAAAGAATTTGCCTCTGGAAATCTTCTGGACGAACACATTATGGTCGAAAAGTATTGGTTGCCTGACCTGGTCTCAGGCAAAGGACAGACACAGCCTGCCATTATTCTGCTAAGTGGTTTGTCAAACATACGCATGGTTTGAAGATGAGAGTTAGGTACCTTGTGACAGGGCTTTCATACCATTTGACTAGTGTGACAAGATCTACATTATTTAGAAGTAGCACTTTTAATTTTTGGCCAATAAAAATGAGTTGATAATCTTGTGACAAGTCTTTCTGACTCCTATTGACCAGCTAAGGGATTTTCATGGGTTAGATTAAGAATTTCATGTAGGCATGACTAGGAAAAAACAATTTGATAACTCACTGACTACTCGTCTCCAGTGAGTACCTCTGGTAGTCTCCATATCCTCATAAGGACTCCATTTATACGAAATAATAAGCTGGTACGTGTGTAATTTTAGTTTGGCTAATAGCCAAATGAGATCGGTAGATCTCAGGGTCTTGTTTCTGCTCCTTTTTAAGGATGTTCTGTTTGCTTCTTGGTAACGACTTAAGATAACTTACCATATTTGAAGGATATTAGGTTCGTTTCTTTCGGTAAAGACTTAAGATAATTTGCTCCTTTTGAAGGATGTTCTGTTGCTGATTGATAACTAATAACGATAATTTGCCAAACGCAAACTATTCTCTGGATGGATATGGTGTTTTCGCTGATAACCAATGACACTCAGATAGCATTGACATGCGAGTATATGACAAATATGACAATGGATACACATTTTGAAACTAGATAATTATTACTCTAAGCTACTCTAAATAACAGAGGTTTTAGATAAATATATTTTGCATTGATAATTATTGCTCTAAATTATTATAAATATCGCAGGTTTTAGATCATCATCATCATCATCATCATACTCATCATCAATCCCTTAACCCAAGAGGTCGTTGGGACACCACAGTTGAGTTTGCAACCAATTCTCTCCATCTTTCCCTGTTCTCTACTGCCCTTTGGGAGTCTCCAAATCCCATGCCTGTCCACTGCTTAATGTTGTCTTTCCACCTCTTTTTCTGTCTGCCTCTTATTCTGCACCCTCGCACTGTGCCTTGCAAGATTGTTTTTGCCAGTCCAGATGATCTTGAGACATGACCATACCACTTCAGTTTGCGCTTTTTTATAGTGGTCAAGAGGTCTTCATAGGATCTGATGGTTCGTTGAATCCTGTTGTGGACTTCTTCTTTGGTTACATGGTCAATGTATGAGATGCCCAAGATCTTGCGGTAGGTTTGAATCTTTCTTTGTAGATCTGATATGAGCGTCCATGTTTCACCAGCATACAGAAAGATGGATATGACAGTCAAGCGCATCAGCCTTATTTTAAAACCAAAAGCAATGTTGGTTTATTTCCATATTGGTCTCAACCTTGTTATTGTTGCTGTTGTCTGGGCAAACCTGCAAAGTAGTTCTGGTTTGGAGCCCTCGTCTGTGATAATTGATCGCAAGTACTTAAAGCTTGTGACTCTTTCCAGCTTCTGTCCACTGATCTTTATTTCTGCACTGATGCAATTGGTGTTGTTTGTCATCAGTTTGTTTTTTTCGGCGCTGATCTCCATACTGTACGTTGTGGAGGTTGTGTCGAGGCGTTCATCTTGGTTGAACGCCTCAACACAGGTTTTAGATAAATTCTTTAGATAAATACATTACGTTTGACACTTGTAGATAAATATAATTTTAGACGGTTTTAGATAAACCAGTTTTTGACAACAATTATTACTCAAAATTACTCTATATATGACAGGGAAAATCTAAAACGCAATATGACATATGTGACTCTTTTAGAAGAACCTGTAAAGAGAAAAAGCCTGACAGCAACCAATAAAGAGAGAAAGTCTGACAAAATACGTGTGGATCAAGGTAGAGAACGAAACAGCATACAAGTTGCATACACTTGTATAACAAAATAGTACACATAAAACTGTAAACGGCGACTATTATAGTGACCATGTCCTAACTTGTTAAGAAATGGAAAGAGGTAAAACTATTTGTGCATACATCCCAGTTTATTTGCACTCCCTATCGATTTCAATAACGAAAATCATCAAAGTGATATAACAAAGCACAGATCTGGGTCGTTTCATTTATTAATTTATAATTTCTAACCTGACTGTGACCAGCGTGGCCGTGCAAGTTTCATACTTAACGGAGTTTCCAAACTAAACGGCGCCATATTGCGTACACTACGGGCGAATCTATTTTCATGAGACAACAGAGTGATGTAATTAATTCTCTTCGTTAACTGCCGGATAATTCAGTAAATTACTGTAAGGTTGGGTGTTATATCCCTTTATATACACGTACATAGAAAGTATACCGTTTATTAAATCCACGTAAAAGACAAATTTGTTGTAATTTGTTTTCCTTTTCTTGATTCGACATTATAAATATTGGAAGTAGAGGACGTAGTATTTACTTTTTTTATATATACACGTGTAGTCGTGCATCCAACCCTTCTCAGATAATTGACTGCTCCAGAAACTGGATATGACCAGCAAGAAGAGGCGTCTTTTGACACTGACATCTTCCATGCAGGCGATAACGGTGTTAGCCCCCCCCCCCTCCTTAACCCCCTCCCGGTCACAATCAGGTTTCAGATTATAAATCAATGAATTAATTAAGTTCAGTTCATTTTTTTAAATCTCATTCATGCTTTTTGTTTTTTAAAACTGTAGAGGTACAAACAAACGGGGAGGTATATTAAGACTATAACAAGTATAAAGCTGGCTCAAACTATATTTAATAAAAGCTGGATCACAATTGAACAAAAATGACTAAAAGCAAATCTACGAATTTTTTGAAACAAATAAAAGTCAACGAAATTAAATAGATGTTGATGCAATCACGAAGACATTTAAAAGCCCGCCAAATTTGATTTACACACATATTATATCACATTCGATATGGGCAGAAGAAATTTAAATAATCCTTAAAACCTTTAATCACAGTGACTTACGACCAAATTAACCAAGCTGAATTGATATGGGAATAATTGTAATACCATCTGAATTATTCATGAACCCGTGCACCTTTCACTGTAGGCAGCTATAGAGAGTTTGGAATTTCAGTTTTAGAAAAAATTATTTCATAATAATTGCATATAAACTATATAAATCAATGATGCAATCATATTTAGAGATATTTCATAAAGGAAATACCAAACTTGCAAACTGCCACAAATCCGACGGTCCCCCGCCCCTACGGAACAAAAACAATGACAGAGGGGAAATACAGAAACGAAATGCAAAATACCGGAGATACAAAGATTCCTTGATGTAATCAATATTATCTGGTATTACAACAGAGAAAGTGAACAAATCGGAGGGAAAAATCAACTAAGAATACCATTGGAATGTCCAAAATATATTTAATTCTTGGTAAAATGTATTTGCCCAAGAAAACACAATTTCATACCAAATAGTTCGCTAGCAAGGCTACAAAATTATCGGAGACAAACGGATTTATAATTAAAGAAAGCTAGCTAGAACCGCGCAATATCCTTGTCATGGAATTCATTTAAAGGCAACATTATAGCTTAATATTTTGGAGCTATTCAACGATATAAGGATTTAATATGCTACCTCTCAATTTCTACACACAAACATATTTATATAAGAAAAGTATATATATATATATATATATATATATATATATATATATATATATATATAAATTGTAACGTTGTCCCTCTTGGTAAGGAGGGGTGGTTAATTAGATTTGGGTGTCGTTATCTAGAGGATGACTTCCCTCGATCTTATTGCCCGGTGTGAGTGGATAGATAGAACGTCAACAGAGAACTGGCAAGACTATTGAGAAGAAATAATACAATACGAGCCCCCTTTAGACATGAAAATAACAATGTAATCAATACAATAATCTTAAAGTGTCAGCTTCAGTTCAAACAAATTTACGTTAACATAATTTCAATAGCAGTGTTCTATTATGGATTCATTTCATCATGGTAACGAGTGGTGAAAAGAGCACAATGTCCACGCCTGATTTGTATCACCTAGCGTCGTTTCCTGTCTTTGTCTCCGTGTATCACACGTCTTCCCACCTTCACGTGTATACGTTTGATCTTCCTTGATCTTTCTATCCTAACTGCTTCATCTCTTTCCGGATTTCAGTCTTTCGGACTGTCCCCGACTGTTCCAGGGAGCTGTTTCCTTGTTTTAACGAGGAAAGAACTATTCTTTAGTTTTCCCCGGAGACAATCGAGTCTTTTCCTCTCGCAGGAACTCTCGGACTAAAGAAATTCGACCAAGGTCGTTACTTTAAATTCAACATTACTTCCAAGATGTACGCCTTAAGTTAAACTGACCATTCGTAATCAGCGGTTCCTAATTTTTCCCCAAGATAATTATTTCTTTCGTCAGATTTTGACAGCCTAGAATCTGAGAAATACGACACATACCAAAGTCCCTTTGTTAAATGACTATTTTACATGGGGTTCCCATCAAGCGGTTATGGTCGGCAACTTTAATGTTTATTTTCCCAGGACTCAGTGATTAAACGAATATTTTGTTTCGGCACTGAAATACGGAGATTTGAATACTCAAAGATTATTGAGGAAGTGCAGTCTAAACTTTTATATAAAAAAGACCTCTCAGTCTCAAATACTGCAAATAGTTGGGTGTCCATAAGGGAATTCAGTCTGTTCCGTCCCTTTACCTCATATATGGTAAGATGTATAAAATATTGGATTAAAATTACATGATTATCAGATGATATATATCAACATCAATGTTAAGTTATGTTGAAAATGTTAGACGAAGCTGATAGAGTTACATGGGCTACAAAGATTAAAAATATGCTCTATCAAAATGGCTTTGGATATATATGGATCACACAAGATGTTGGCGATTAAAGCTTATTTATTTCAGAGTTCACACAAAGGATTAGAGACACTGCGTTTCAAAGTTAATTCCTAAGATGTTATTACTATAATCAGTATAAATCCCTACTTCAGTATGATAAATATCTCTCATGCAATATACTTTTTAATTTTAGAAAACATTTAGTGCAACTAAGGTGTTGAAGCCATAAACTACTTATTGAAACAGGAAGAAGGAAAACAAACGATGGACTATTCAGATTTTGTGAACCTTGCAGGAGAATACATATTTTTATAATATTGCATGAATTTCATTTTCTTTTTGTTTGCCCAGAATATGATATTATTAGAAGACAATATCTACAAAATGTATATTATTTCCAACCAAGCTTTGAAAAATGTGTCTCTTTTATGGCTAGCAGTGATGCAGTGACGCTGTATAATTTATCACACTACCTGTATGGATCATTTGCTAGGGGAGGGGTTCTTTTATCCCCATCCAAATAAAATCATGTGAAATGTTAGTATTCGGAAATAAGTGTAGAAATAAGTGCAGAAGTAAATCAAGAATTTATATCTCACCTGTATTAATGAAAATGCGGCGTTCCAAGTGTGCATATCATAAATATAATTTTGTATTATGGGCCGGAGACCTATATTATTGAAATAAATTATTTGATTTGAATTTGATATGATTATAAGAATATATAAATTAGACAATTATGAATTTGTGAAAAGATATGTGATGCGACATCTTTGACATCATCAGTTAAATTAGACAAAGACGATGGCAAAACATAGTTGAAGAGTTCCTACCTGCATTCGATAGAAGAAAACATTCAAGGTACTGAATCAGGAGGTGTTAATACAAAATTGTAAAATCAGTATAGAAATGTCCTGGGTTTTTCCTGTTGAGAATCTTGCAGCCAAAATGTAAAATACCGTTTGATAGTGATGGTGCATTCAAAACAAATAACATTTGACATATTTAAAACAATTTAATTGAAAATATCACCTTATCAAAACTTTATAACATTGACACTTCACCTTAAAAACAGTTAAATACCATGTAAAGGAAACGAAAATCAACACTATTTACGTACAAGATCTTTTAATTTGTATGTCTGTATAAAGGCAGTACGGATATCCTTAAATTTATCAAACCCCAGGCCTGAAATAAGTACAATACTGAAAAAAATAAACAAAAAGGCAGCTTTAATTTAATTATACTTATCAATTAATGGTGAAAAGCCCACTTTAAATTTTAAAATCCTCACTAGTAGTTCGGCCGTTGTCCTTTGGGACAAACATTGTTGCCTTAAGAAAAGATAACCTCTCCGGTGGCCGAAGTGATTAGAGCGTCCGCCACGGATGCGGGAGGTCGCGGGTCCGAACCACGGCCGAGTCATACCGAATACTTATAAAAATGATACTACTTATATCGCCAATAGCAGATCGGCTAAATTCCCACTCTAAAAAATGTCCACCATGCCGTATCTGTAAGTGCGATCTGCTCTGTTTTTTTTTACTTGATAGGTCAATATTATGCGTGATGTAAGTCGTGTGAAGTAAGAAATTTGAGCCTGTGAACTTTGATTGTAGACAAAATAATTTCTTTAATGAATTTTCCACTTCATTTAATTGAATACTGATGCATGAAGATAACGTATTTTACGATGCAACACACTATATTACGTGAAACAAAGATGTTTGTATCTTTCTTTTGAGAATATGAGGTGTGTTTCTCAGACATCGGAAGACTGGATTTTTATCAGTATATAAATGCTACTATAAAAGCTGCTTAACGCCACCCTGTAGTCATCTGCTCCCTGTAAAGGTATGATATCAATACGGGTCTCGAACTGAGAGTTCCCTTTCTGGTTTTCCAAAATGGTTGTCTATAGCTACATGAGATGGTAGAGGCAGCTAAGGAACGAATTTTCCATCGCTATTAGATGGAAATTATTTTATAACATAATGTGGGAACTTTTAAATGTGAAATTGATGTACTTACCGTGGAGTCTTCGTGGGTTAAAATTGCACACTATTAGGCAAATTTGTAACCTCCAGAATGAATTTAGGCCCAATTTATTAATTATTTTGAAATTCAAAACCGCTCATTCTCACTTCTAATTTATTCCATACAGGATTTTTCTTATTTGCATGCTCGATTTTAATAGCAAATTAATTTATCACAAAAACGTATCCTCGTTATGAGTAGAAGCTGTTCAGATCTATAAATAGCTCAATAACCTGCTGAGTAGTAGACTTTTATATATTTCCACTGTACAATAGCAATTCCTAATTCCTACAGTCTGCACAATAGCAATTCCCACAGTATGCACTCCCAAATATCAGTTTCTACTGCCTTAATGACTATCAGTTTAATTTCATTTTAATCAAATAAACAGATACTATCGTGTTATCGCATACTCAAGGAATATATTTATTACCACTAACGATAGGAAATAATGAAAATAACGTTCGAATTTTTTTATTTGGGCAACGTTTATTACTGTGGACTATACCTGTATGTTACGCAAAAATGCTGCATAGCATGTACTGCATATATGACAGGAGTAACGCTCAATAACATATCAAATTACTTTGCTGCACAGCATCCACTGTTGTATGACAGGCAAAATTCTTAAAGGTCAGAATGGAATGCATTGCTGCATCGATTCCTCTGTGTTATGATAGGCGAACTGATTAATAGCGTATGTCGCGTTATAATGGGTCACACTGCTGTATCGATTCCTCGTTTTATGATAGGAGAAATGCTGTACAACATCTCTGTCGTTTATGGTTAGTATTACTGGCTAGTGTTAGAAATCTATGGTCTTAAACGAAGTAACATAAAGAAGCCAAACCAGCAAGCTTAGTAAAAGCAACAAATACATTAATTTCCATATGCTACAAATTAACAATTTTAGAGGAATTTATGGTGACTTAGATCCCAAATAATCATAAAAGTTCTAGCCCCAAGTCCAAAGTATAGCGCGTTTCGAATGAACTCCAATACTGAATAAGTTGATGCTCCGATGGTTATTAATATGTTGATGAGTCAACAGCATTGACGTATCACAATGATACAGTCTAGAATACCTTTGAATGAATTCACAATAATTCCAAATTGGTGATTTTGTCCAAACTATCAATGAGCTCTTTCTATTTGGATACATTTTAAAATAAACAAGTCCTCTCAAACTAAAACTTATCCACAAGACTGATCTCCAAATAGGAATGAACAACTGTGTCGCTCTCAACCTGAGATTTAAACCCCAAACACATTAAAATGACCAGTATGTGGGTCCAAAGTTCGCTTGCAGAAAATTCTTAGTTGTAAAAAAGGCTAGACCTTGAACTCAAATATCAGTAAACAACTTTAAAATAAAGATAAAAGTAAGGTATACTATAACTTTTCTACCCTCAATCACAGACAGGGGTCAAGGACACAAAGTGTATTAAATATACATAATAGTTAGGCACTGTCGCTGCATAACGAAGTTGTTTGAATCGCTCGTAAAGTCAACGTTTCGGTACAGTTTTCACGTCGAAGAGTTCCGATAATGTACACTAATAAGTCGATGCCAAGCGAATTATCTCCATTTGATATTGTGGAGAACTTTTTAAGCTTTTATCTGTAAAATTTGGACAGTCGTAATATACTCAAAGTTTCCATAACGAACAGTAATTGCAACAATGTCCAGGTTTATGACCTACGGCAATTATTTTAATATTTTTTCTAATCATTTGATGAAGTACAATAATGAAATTGATTATATTATATTTGCGGGTTTAGAAGCTAGAATGTTATTTTTTTTATTTGTACCAAATGTTTCTTTGATCGACTAAAATACTAAAGTTGCCATGTCAGAAAATAGTTTATGTACGCAAATTATGTAATATATCTCGTCAAACAAAGGTGAAACAATTTATTGTTCAGTGCAGAGATTCTCATGATTGGAAGGTTAAAGTTTGATAGTTCATAAATTGGATACAAGGTTAAGTGCGGCCTTAAATACTGTATTCGGTTTTCACACACATTATTGCATAGCAATCTTTTTATAAATCTAATCTCTACCGCAAATAACTGCATGGTTATATGTAGCTTGAAATTATGAATCTGATTATATTTTTCATTTGGCAAAGCATTTCATTGATTTATCTTAATTATATATCATACAAATATTGGAAGGTTTAGTTATATTTTCTTTAAGATAATCTAAATTGTTAAAAGTACATTTTGTGAAACTGCACAATGATTAATGTCAGTTTGGTTGATTTTTGTTAGGCTATTTGAATAATACTTGAAACACACACACACACACACACACACACACACACACACCACATAACAGAGAGGTATTCTAATTCACCAAAAAGAAGGCGTAAAATAGAATGTACGTTTTGCAGGTTCAAATTTACCCGAATATATCACATATTGTTACATCTAATACAATTCAAGAATATACTAAGCAAAATATCATAGATCGGTATGCCACCTGGAGTTATGGCCCCTACCAGTATGTCCATGTCTTAGAAATTGCAATAATGTTTCCTGTCCTCATACAGATCTAAAGTATTTGGCCTGGTATATTCTCAACTAGCATCAAATGTTAAAAACAGAATTGTGACATATTCCAGCAGGTTAGACCCTGCTTATCCTAATTCTCCTCCTTTCCGTGGTCCCGGGTGGCCAGTGATTTGCATATCACACACATCTAACCTCTGTCTGCTTGGGTTCGAGTCTCGGC
>JAECUM010040223.1:0-14718 GCA_016617855.1 Megalonaias nervosa | reverse complement strand
AAAAAAAAAAAAAAAAAAAAAAAAAAAAAAAAAAAAAAAAAAAAAAAAAAAAAGGCATACTATCTGCCAATTATTAAACAAATTGTTAGCAATATTTATCATAAGTCTTTTTAATTTATCAACGAATGTATTTGTAGGACCTTATCAACATTACCTCCATTTGTTTCTCCGCCGCCTTCTGATTAACATTTTACAAAATTTACTTCGGTTGTTCGAAGAGTTTGTTCGCATTATTCATAGCGTACGCTACTTATTTCGTAAGTAGTAATGGGAGTATAATATCAAGCACACCATCTCTGTATCCGATATTACCACCCTCAGGCAACGGAATTTATATTTAGGTAAACTAAAGAAAGATAATATGGTTAGAGAGATAGAATATCAAAGAAGTGACATAAAAATGTACAAAAGAACATTAAAAGAGGTCAGCATGGCAATTGCATCAGATGGTATGGGTGTTGCAATTGCTTGTTTAGAATTAGCAGGAATGGAGAAAGAGCTTATTATACTTCCAGCTTTTAGTGTGTACCGTTCAATTTTATTTTGTCTTGTTCCAAAACTATTAAAGATAAGATAGTATAAAATAAAATACCATGAGATTCTAACTTCTGCAGTGAGGTGAACTGATGAGGTGGTGATTAAAACAATGAGCGATTATGAAATAAATCACGTGGAAATTAAAAAGCAGTTACGGGGTACCTCAGAAACAAAGAGATTAAAAATTGCAATTAGGCCCAAAAACTGGTAATAAAGTAAGCAAGGTAGATAGATAGATAGAAAGAATAGTTAAGAACAGTGTTTTAGCTGTGGCAAAGAAAATAAAGGAGCTAGAGATTTTAGAAAAGGGTACATCACACCCATCGTCTATTATAACAACAGCGACAATGTAAGCCACAACGCTATAATTGAAGACGTATTACCACCGATTGTCTGTTATAGTTATATATATAACGTAAACCGCGATACTATAATTGATGAACATATACTGTTAAGACTCTATGGTCTTAAACCAAGTAAGAGAAAGAGGCAAAACCAACTAGGTTTGTAAAACTTAACAAATAATTTAATTCTCTAAGTTATCAACATGAAATTTTAAGAGGAACTGACAGTATTATGAATTAAATCTAAACTAATCCTAAAAAATTTCATCACAAGTCCAAAAGAATGGAGTGTTCCGAATAAATGTTAGGCCTCGAATGTGCTCATGCACCAGTGCCCTTTAATATACTTAAGTGCTAACAGTCTTGATGCATCACAGTGGCATTGTCCAAAACTCCTTTGAATGAATTCACAATAATATCAAAATGTTGCTTCGTCCAGAGTCAATGAACACTTTGTAATCCCAACGAATAATCCAAACAAATGTGTCCTCTCAAATTATATCTAAATACAACATTAAACACGTCATCGGCAGACTGGTATTAAATCAGGAACATAGGAAAATAGGAATCAGAAATGAGGAATTAATCAATTGTCCATTTCTTCATCTTATATACACACCACGGCTTTACGTTGCAATATTTTTCCTACTTGATCTATATTGGAATACCTCTGTCACAACCCTACTACGGTATTATAAATGATACTGCAGGTGTTCATTAATTTTAACGGCTCCCGAGTCCCCAATCAATAATGCTGACATTCTAGATACATAGAAAAACTCAGGGTTGAATAGATAACAATTTTCTCAAATATAGCAATCAATTCAAATAATTTCCTGAACATAAATCTTCAGTTTTCAAATTTCAATACTAACTCGAACATAAAGTTTCTGTTCAATGCTATCTAGACACAATAACTGGCCTGGTTAACCAAACGCCACATTACACTTTAACTCGTCACACGAAAGTTAAATGTCTTATTGTGAGAGAGTCTCTGTTCAGTACGTTGACCCTAGTAATCATCTGCTAGTAATTTATCTTCCTTCCTCCATCTCCTCTTCCTCCTTCAGTACTTCGTGGCTCTTGTGTGTACCCTCGGACTTTTCTCGGCTTCCTTCGGCCTTCCTCCCTTCTGTCCTCCTCGCTACACATTATTATTCTCTCGGTGTCGTCACTATGTACATCTGGGAATATCTCAGCGCCGACTCTCACCTGCGCCCTGGGAGATCTCTGAAGAAATATTAGGGACGTACAATCTTGTCTCCCTACCCTGCTCTTCAAAATCTACCACTCTCTCACGAACTTTCCATCAGACTAATGGGGAAAATTTTACCATATATATATATATGCTTTACTCTCTACGTACGAACATTATTACTCAATGAATTTTTTTTTTAACACACGCACACATTATCTAAATGTCGATATGTTCGGACACAGCAATCCACTCATCGCCAATAATTATCATCCCTATTTGCACGCGCCATAAGAATTACAAAACTATGCATATAAATACATATGCACATAAATCAAATTCAGTCTAACTTCGCACAGTTCTGATCTACATTCTGATAAAGGTAAGTACTCGTCATAATTTCAAATCCAAATAATAACAGTAACTGTAAATTTCATTGTCATTGAAAAAAAAAATGTCATTGCCATTGTCAGTTATCCACATCATGATATAATTAAATTTTGCTGCTGGCTATTACATTATTTAAAATTATGCCATAAAACTTACATAAGAATGAAACAAAATCAGTTTTAATTTCAAATGGATTTTATAACCTTGAAATGTATATGAAAAAAGTTAATAATGCCTTCTTGACAGTGAAGTAAGTACAGATTTGGAGTATTTAAAACATAATATAAAAGTTGTATGTCAATAACCATACAATCTACAAAATCGTCAATAACTCTAAATTGCTGGGATTTATTAGTGATCTATTGAGACATCTACTGAATCTTGTAAGAACGATAAAACTAAAAAGGACTATTTATATTTAGAGTCATTACCTGTTAAAGTTGATTTTATCGTGATTCCATTACATATTTTGTACCTAGGCCATATAAAGAAACGCAAAGAGGAACCATAAATGTGTTAGATATCAGCGTTAAAGATGAAGAAAGGAAGGCGATTGATTTTCATGGTAATCCTTTTACTTATGTGTTTCACGTGAAGTAAATAATAGCTATATATAAGAGGTTCTAGTTATTTTACTTTTATATCGCAGGAGAAACCCGACGAATAAGAGAAAAAATTTGGAGATCCGTTTTTTTTTTTAATTAACAAATCTGCTGCAGCTAGAACAAATGTCTTACAAAAACAAATTGACACTCAAATACGTAAGATATTTAAAGATAACAATGTAAATAATATCAAAGTATAAAGGGAAATTTATTTAGGAAATTGATGACTAAAGAACAAAGCTCCAGTGATAAACAAACCCTGATAAATCCCAGAAATGCAGGGACTCAGAAACAAAGATACAACACGAATATTTAAGAAGCTCAGTATTTATTCTTGTTATCCTTACTGTGTTAAAGTTAAAATTAAAAAAAAAAATACTGAACAATGTATTTATTCTTGTTATCCTTACTGTGTTAAAGTTAAAATTAAAAAAATATCGAACAAAGTATTTGTTAATTAACATATTATACATGATCACATTAAGTACTCCATCCATTTGTATACAGGCTTGACAAACTGTTAGACAGAAATCGGGAAAATACCAAACATGCAACGATGGGTATAACCAATTAATCAAATTTATACAGTAAGATATCTGCCTTTGAGCCTTGTATGGAGGACTCTTTGAAAAACAACAATATTCAGTAATCCCAGCTGCAACAAGCGCATAAATTAAATTAAATTAAATGATGTGAATAAACAGAACAATGAGGAACTTAAAAAGTCAACAGGTAACTTTAATGTTGGTGTGATAAAGTTGGAAGATAAAGTGACTGTTAATGCTAAAACGTTTTCGCATTTAAAGAAAAAAAAAACCCAATGATTTCACAGATGACCAAAACAATAGACGTAAACAAAAACAAAATAACTGTAAATTATAAAATGATCAGATCGTTGAGAATGACCTACGATTTATCTATTATCGACTTAGGTGACAAAATTAAATCAAGAAGAGATAAGGATTTACCTGCTTTTAGAAATGATTACTGCTAAAATTGAAGAAATCAGAGTGCAAAACGAACAGGTTCTAACAGACAGTAAACATTATACAGATCGAGAAAAGGTTAAAAGTATTGGTGTTGTGCAAGGAAACAGCGAAAGTAGTGAAACGACTAAGAAGCGAATTCAATGACATGGAACAAAACATAACAACAAAAACATTTGCTTTTTAAGTCAGTTATGTAAAGAAATATCTCACAATGAGAACTAGTCTTGATAAAACACTGTGGCATTAATTAAAAGAATCGTAACAAAAGTAATGCAATAAATACAATGAATTCAAGCAAAATTTGGGAAAAGAATTTTTATTGGAAAATCCTAGAGCAGGTTTATTGTTTTTGTTTTCCGTCAAACTGGAGGAGTTATAGCACGTGCTTTATTGTAAAGTCCGTGCTTGCATAACTTATTCTATTTCCATATAATTACCTAAGACCGGAAAGGAAAAAATTGAAAAACAGAGCTGCAATTCATAACATGTATTATTTGGCTGTATGTGTATATAATTAAAATATAATATTTTATGCTATGTATGAAAACAAACTAACATGTTTAATGTCGGTATATTTGTTATGACTAAGTTAAGGAATATACACTGAATATCTATCTTATCAGCATTTCAAAAAAATATAAAAGTGAATTTTGTCAATAGATTCATTTGGGCAGTGAAAGGATCTTTGTTTTAGAAGTCATACAAAACGCTGACTTGATTCAGTTTGCACATCATACTGTGCAAATGTGTCTATTTATTACCTTATTTTATTTTGACATTTACCATTGCATATATAACAAAGATATCTTCAAATACACAATATTGGCAGATGCACATGTGTTCTCTGGACACATTTCTTGCTTAATGAAACCAGATTTTATATCGTTATAAAAGAAACGCGAGCCAATGATTTGGGATTTTAGTAATGATCAATCCGGACAATGTATAGTTCTTTAAAATCAAAAGTATTTGCCCTTCCCTCAGAAAATGTTTTTTATTTCAGTGGAAATATAAGAAATTTGTGTTGGAAATGTTAGAAAAGAGATCACCATGAAATTTCCGCACCCATATCATGATGCTGGTTTTGACCAAGATTAGTTACTGCCTATCTTTAGACTGGTTTGCAGCTCAGTAACAAATATATGTAATATGTTAGAGAAAAACTACAGAGCAATGTTAGCCGTTTCTAAAATTGGCAGCATGTCCTCGTTCGCTCGTAGGAAGAAATAATGCATTGGGAACCAGTGCAAGAATTACTAAAGCTCCTGTCGATCGAACCTAAGTAAGAATTCGTTAGTCAGGACTACTTTTTAACTTACATCTAAATACTTTTAAAATTTGCATGCACCGATGGCAATGTTAACTGTAAAAATGTTGTTATAGCAAAGATGTATGTGCATGTGGGTGATGTAAAAATAGACATACAAAAGGACTATTTAGACTCACAAAAATGGCGCGATAACATTGAAAAAAAACCAAAAAAAACCCCCACAAAAACCGTCTATCTGGAACCCCATGATACGCATTTGCATGCAAATGAAATGATGGGGTTTGTGTTTTACCCTGTAAACCATCAACATTGCAAAAGCAACTTTAGCGCAGGACACCGCGGTTATAACGGGAGAGACTGGTTTTGTGGGGGGGGGGGAGGGAGTCGTTAAGAATCACTGTAATTGATTTCGACGCACTTACAGGTCATTAATAGAGAAAATCATTAAAATGTACATAGTATTTGTGGATTATAAATCCGTTCGTCAAGTAAAATTTATAAATGAATTCCCCCAAATTTACATGTCAAATTGATGAAGAGTTGCATTATCCAAAATTACATAACAAAAATTTCTAAGTCTGTGCTTGCTTTTATGTGTGACATCATTCTGGAACAAGGTGATCAGCTAGTAATGCACAAGTGAATTGGTTGCACGGTTGTGTGAAGTAAAAGTGATGGATTTTATGGTCACAATTTTTGACCAGAAATATGAAATGGGCTATTGTTTTCTTTTATTGTTTATATTTCTAAATAAAGATGCAGACAGTTGGAATCAACTGATTATACTGTGTCAAGCTAGAGAGTATTGTGAGATGCTTTGTGAGCTTCCTCCCATTTTTGTCTTGTCTCAATGTTTTACCTAAACCAACAAGTAGTTCCCTCCCTTTTCATTTCTGATGTTACATGGGATCAAGACCAATGACCTTTGTATGCAGATGGTAATTAAAATCCCTCTTCTTTTAACCCACTCACTTATTTTTTAGAACAGAATCTTTGTCATAACAGAACACCAGTGTATCCATCAGTTATTGTGCTGAAATTTTAAATTGCTGATGCATGGGTGGAAGGCAGCACCACACCAAGGTAAAAGTAATGTGTGAAGACCATCTAGCGAGGATTATATCACTAGAAACTTAATGATGCTTGGAACATGGCTGTGTTTAAGTCATGCCATTATTCTTACCTCAGAAGAGGAGAGATTTTACATACCATCTGTATACATCATTTGGGTGGAAAACTCCATCATAAATAGTTCCTAGCATCGTTGGTCCCCACCACAATATCAGAAAAAAGGGTGGAGAACTCCTTGTTGGTTTAATGTAATCTTGCTAGGGTTTTTAGTATATAAAACCCACTTTAATGTTTGCAACACTTAAAACATGCTATATATCAACATTTGTGCTATTGTGGTGGATTATGGTATAATTGAGTATGCATCGAATTATGATTTTACTAACAACCTTACCAATGTGATACACTAGGGAGTGAAAACCAAAACCTTTTAAGCTGCAAAACCAAATGCTGTAATGTTCAAGATGTTTTGAGATATAAAGAATATGAAGAGATTAATAACATTGAATATTTGACTTGAAAACATAATTGACTGAGATATATTGCCTTTAGCAATTACTGTTGATTTTTTTGTGTGGCCTTTGCTTGTTTGTGAAGTTGCCTTTCATTGCTGTGAAAGAAATTGAAGCATTTTATCTGATTGAAGACAGTTGTTTCATATTTTGTATACTTTTTAAAACTATTATCTTTAACAGATTGGAATTTATACATTTTTAAGAGTACATTTACTGTATTGAATAGGCTCTCTCATATGCTTATTCATTTTCTTCAGGAAATTTGTAGTAGCATTAACTTGGTCACCAAGACTGTTATTTATGTTGGGCATTAACTTGGACACCAAGACTGTTATTTATGTTGGGCATTAACTTGGACACCAAGACTGACTTTTCTTAAGCTATAACTTGAACACCAAGACTGTTACATGTCTTAGACAATAACTTTAACAGCAAGCCTGTGTTACTTGTCTTAGGCAATATCTTGAACACCAGCATTGTTACTTGTGTTAGGCAGTAATTTGAACACCAAGACTGCTGCTTTTGTTATGCAATAGCTTGAACACCAAGACTGTTACTTGTGTTATGGAATAACTGGAACAACAAGACTGTTACTTGTGTCAGGCATTAACTTGAACACCAAGACTGAGTTACTTGTGTTGGGCATTAATTTGGACAGCAAGACTGTGTTACTTGTATTAGGCATTACTGCTTTTGTCTTCTTGGCTGACTGATTTAAAATATTTTGACTGGTTTATTATTAAATCTGGGTAGAAATGTGATGCATTTCAATTTACAAAATTCAGCAGTTTTTTGAACAGTATTTTGACAACTGTTTTTTAAAATATAAATATCAATGTTTTAAAAGCAATGTCTAAGTCAAATTGCAATAATATTCATATTGTATATTTGTTTTGTGGTGGTGTTATCACAAGAAAGAATATTGAATTTAAGTGGCACATACAGTGATTTCTCCACAATTTTCACAACTATGGCATTTTTTGTGGGATGTGGAAGGGGCAGCTCAGTTTTTATGAGAATAGTATCTTTGGATAGATCATATAGTGTGTATTTCAACAAATGTGTGCATGATAAATAACTTGTAATGTATGAGATAAATCCTGTAGTTGTTTATTGGAACTGTTTTGTGACACAACTAGCACATGATCTGATTTAGCCTCAGTAACATTGATGATTGTTAAACATTTCATTATGCAAATGGAAAATTGATTGTGTTGGATTTTTATGTATTTGCTTGTCTTTAATGGGTGATTCATGCAATTGTGTGTCCTGGAGAAGTCGCTGAATATAGGATGAAAATTATAGTGGTCCTGCTGCTTGAGTGACCTTTCTGAAGAGAGGTAAGCCTCAGATTGGTCATTACAGCATATATTTTACCATTTTATCCTCAGTAGAATTCACCTTATTGACAAGGATACCTGTGTGATAAGCCACCTAGGGTTGGCTTTATAAAAGGAAGTCTGTTTATGTTACATTCATCTGTTGAGGTTCCTATTTTTTATTGCTCCTTAACAGGATCAAAGAATTCCTACAGGCATGTACATGTACTGAATGGACAGGTTGTTCTATTTCAGCTGTTAAGTAAAGAAGGCAGTGTGTAAGACACAATGGATGTCATTTGTCTCGATGAAGATGATGAAATCCAGCAGCTGCAGAGGGAACTAGCAGAACTTCAGAAAGAGAGGGAAAAATATGCCAAGGAGCTCAAAAAGCGACATCTGAGAAATGAAATAGAGAAACTGAAGAATGAAAACTTGCAGCTGAAAACTAAATTGATAGGTATTGACCTCAGGGTGAATGGGTGGGTGGGATGAAAGCTGAGGGTTTACAACAGTAAACCATTGCAGTTGCTCATGTTTTGGCATTTTTGTACTCAGTTTTAAATGGGGAAAAAATTTTAGAGGTATAAAGTTTAAAGAAAAGCATATACCAAGAACTAGCAGGGGAAAGCAAGTATTAACAATTATTTAATTTGTTCTTGATATTTCTGTTGTGCTTTCACTATTGAGAGCATCTCGATTTGTTCCTCTTCATCTCTACATCTGTATTGGGAAGTTTGTTAGCACTTTTTCATTACGGGCCTTGTTGGCATGATTACGTAAAAATTGCTTAACTCAGACAAGTAAAATTCAGTAGGCACATTTCTCTCTATATATATATATATATATAGATAGTCAGATTTTGTATACAAGCCAGTAAAATGATTTCTAGAAACATTGCCTAGCAAGATTTAAGTAGAAACTGCATGACTTGGGCAAAATGGGTTTAATATGTATGTTTTTGTATAGGTGTAGATTTTTGTGCCATTACTGATTTTTAGCAGTCTTTATCAGGTGTTTGGACTCTTGGAGTCTGACAGTTTTCTCAGTAATGAGGACATGATTTGGCAGCTTTTTTCTGTACAGAGGACAGGATTTTGATAGTTTTGTCAATATTTGGGACAGATTTTTTTGTCTCTTTGGAGGCTTAAAAGTTTTAGCAATCCAGTTTTAATCTTCCATTATAAATATTGTCAATGACATAGTATGTTTTTTTGCAGCCATATTTTGATCCATCTTGAACAAAATTCTGTCAAATTAATCACCTTCTCTTTGGTTGGACTGTGCCATCCCTAGAAGTTTGTTGTAGATTATCAGATTAGATTTTCAGGCCATTATATCAATATTTAAATTTTGTCCAGATCTTTGGACTTCATTTTTAACTTTGTTGCAAATGAAACTTGGCCTGCACATTTATATACATAAGTAGATGATGACCCAAATATGTTTTATGACATTATTTTAAAAAAAAAAAAAAATTTGTTTTGGGGACTTTTGAGGTAGGGCAATGGGGGCATATGAGCTTTTCAAACAAATCTAGTCAGAATTTTTCTGGCTGTATGCCCCGTGTGAGAAAGAACTGTTGGTAAAGACATCCATGTCCAGAGGGAGGATTTCTGGTTAATGTATTTATGTAGATGTTTACAGGAAGTGATAATACAGCTTGTTGTAAATCTATCACAGATTAATAGGCACACCACACTGGAGTGCAGACCCGTGCTTGTTATGCTTGGATATTACATTGTAAAGTTATGAGTAATTAGATGACAACTACACCCGCACAAATGAATGATGGTTAGTCTATCTCTGTGTACTGTAGCTGATGTGGATGTAAGATGCTAACTTCATAAGCAATGGAGTATTTATATTGTATTTTATTTTCGTGTCAACAGAACATGCCTCCCAAGCACATGCAGAGAAGGATAATGATGTTAAACCATTTGTTGTGGCAGACAAAAGCATTAAGAAGCCAGCAGGAAGCCCAGGTAGTGGCCAAGACAAAAGCATTAAGAAGCCAATAGGAAGCCAAGGTAGTGGGCAAGACAACAAGCATCAGAACAAGGGTATGATTTCAAATTTTGAGTATTTAGATTTTTAGGCTCAGAAGTAAACATAATGGTCAGTAGACTTGGGGAATCAAAATTTGTACTTAAATTCAAACAGCATACAAAAATGCAAAAATTAAAAGCATTTTATCTTTCGAGTTGAAGTAATTTGTGTCATTATGATGGACCCCTGGTTATATTGTTCAGCTATATTGGTGGCTGAGCTTGTCAAGAATCATTACACCATCACTATCCTAGATCCAGTTTCACCTACACATGAAAATTGTTATGTTGGTGTCTGTCAATGGGAGTAATTCAACCACACTAAAAGTAGGTTACATTGACTTCATTTTCAAGCTTAAATAGCTTTTGTATTTTCTTTTGTTGCACCCTCAGTGTCTTGGACTATGACATGTGGATACATATCTTAGAGAGTTACTTTACCACATTAGGTCATTGTTAACTAATTTTTGTATAAAATGACTTTTTTTTTTTTAGCAATTTGTTAGTACCTGTTATATCTAGACTTAGAAAACTTTGTTGGTGCTTCTTTAGGAAAATTACTTAATCATAATATATCAGATCATCCATTACCTTGTAAATTCAGCTTCCAAAAGCAAACATGTTAAACATGTATTTTGCTTGTTTTAGCTTTAAAAAGTGATTATATTCTCATCTGCTTAATGAAATTCAAGTCAGACAAGAGTGGTCTCTCCTTTGAGGGATTGACACTTATGGCTTTTTATTTCTGCTTGCTCCTTGTCATAATAGATCATTTAGAGATCTCGTAAACATGCATCAGTTTATGGTAATTAGCTTTTCAATGAGCCTGATGATGTCCATCATTCAGTCATGGTACTTTCATATTTGCTACATATGTATGACCCAACCAGAACCAAAATCAGTGATTAACAAAGACATTTTTCCACAGGCATGAGACTTTTCTTTTGTAATGGATTTCTGCTTTTTTTATATAAAGGTGTAGTCCAGAGATTTAGATAAATTTACTGGGGAAAAAAATGGTAGGGGGTTATTATTTTCCATTGGTGTGCCCTGCGATTTTGCCAACAGAGTGCAGGTTGAATATATTCAGAACCATTTTCACCTAGTTAATCCTGATTGTCATCGTATATAAGAAGCAGCATCATTATGGTGGTGGATGACATACTTGAAAAAGGAAATGAGAATTCCAAAGATGTCAAGAGAGGTATTAAAAATGTATGCCATTGGGCATGGTTGGAGCAGGAATTTGATGGCCAAATGTTTCATCAGTTGTTTACAAAAAGGCATCTTTCCGTGAAAGGCATGCATTACAGGACCATGTGGGAATGAATATCCACAAATCCAAATTGGCATATTGAAGCCCCAATGCCGCCATTACATGCAAAAAGTATTCTATGCCAAATCATCTGAATTATAATGAATCTTCAAAGATACTGGTCCTAAACATCTTTGGGTTCCATTAAGATCTGATATCAATGTTTCATAACATTATGAGCCATTTAATTTCCACCACGAACTGAGATACTGTTACGTGACAAGGGCTCGTATTCAGTAACAAAGAAAAGTGAAAGCCAACAAACTTTGTATATTTTAACAAAATAATTTATTTCTCTAGAAAACAATGTAAAAATTGGTAAATAGGACTTACGGTTTGTGAATATAATCCAAAATTTAATCCTAAGAATGAAAAATACAAGTCCTATCACTAAATAGTTCTATTAGAATCCAGGTTTGAATCTCGACGACATAGAAATCTGGAAGGTGATGACGTCAGATGTGGTCCATGTACGAATATCAACAATTCCTCAATTGAATCACAGTTTTTGTTTCCGAATAATTCCAGAATAAATTTCAACTGAATATATTTAAGAATTTTTTATAAAAAAGTCAACTTGTTGAGTTTCCAGGAGAATAAATTATTAAATCCAAAAAACCAATGAAAAACAAACAATCTGGCAACAATAAAAAAACCACCTTGTTCCTTCAAGATGTTAAAAAGACTCTGACAGAAAAATATTATGAATGCATATTTAAACTCCAAAAACATCATTTCAAGTCTCGCGAGATGGGTCATGTGGTCTCTTACTACAAGAGATCTATCACATACACCAGTGTAGCCCCACTTAAGAATCAATAATAAAAAAAACGTTTACACATGGTGATCACGCAAGCAAAGTATGGCCTTAATACTGACCAATCATTTTAACTTCCTGTTTACGAACTTGCCAACCCAAGACGAACTAGGTTAACTAAAAATAATTTTCATGTAACACGTTTTACATCTTAAATAAACAACATTTACTAAAAAAGAATTTCGAATCCCTACAATAATTATTACAATAAAATGTAATGAAACAAAAATAAAATAAAAAAGAATTTTAAAACTAACACACAAGCAATTTAATTACATATGTGTAACACTTCCCCCATAAAGATAAAAGAAAGATTTATATAATAAAGCTTTCTTTTTTCCATATGTAAATTATACATGAGGTAAACAAAATTACATAAAAATTCTTATGAATTATATAAAGTGTATATGAAATAATATTTCTATACACGGGAAAGTGCATCTGCAGTCAAATTGTCTTTTCCTTTGATGTGCCTGATGTTGAGATTATACTCTTGCAAAAACAAACTCCACCATAATAATCTTTGATTTTTATTTTTTATCTTGTCGATGAAAGTAAGGGGGTTGTGATCACTATACACAGCAACCGGAGAAGGAGCCGAGCTAATGTAAACTTCAAAATGTTGTAATGCCAATATTAAAGCCAAATATTCCTTCTCGATTGTTGAGTAATTTCTTTGGTGCTTATTTAATTTCTTAGAGAAATAGCACACTGGGTGATCAACACCATTGCTGTCTTCTTGAATCAATACTGCTCTGACTCCAACATTACTTGCATCCACAGACAATTTAAAAGACTGATTGAAATTTGGAGCTGTTAGAACCGGCGCACTTTTGAGTATGGCTTTTAATCTACCAAAAGCTTCCTGACATTCTTCGGTCCAAAGAAACTTGTTTCTCTTACTTAACAAATTTGTCAGAGGTTCAGCAGTATTGGAAAAATTGGAACAAAACTTTCAATAGTATCCGGCCATACCCAAAAATTGCATTAATTGCTTTCTACTGACAGGCACAGGAAAATCAGAGATAGCCCTGACCTTAGCATCTATAGGTTTAACTTGACCATGTCCCACAATATGTCCTAGAAACGTTACACAAGCATGGCAGAACTCACTTTTAGATAAATTGATTGTCAAATTAGCATCAGTGAGTCTTTCAAAGAATTTCCGAATCGTGGCTAGATGTCCTTTCCAGGTGTCATTGTAGATGATGACATCATCAATATAAGCATCACAATTATCTAGACTGGAAGTAATCCTATTCATCAAGCGTTGAAACGTTCTTGGGGAACGCTTCATCCCAAACAGCATTACTTTATATTGATAGAGTCCATCTGGAGTCATAAATGCCGGAATTTCTTTCGCTCTTTCCGTAAGTGGAATTTGCCAAAATCCTTTCAGAAGGTCAAATTTGGTGACGTACTTTGCATTTCCAATTTTATCAATATAATCATCGATCCTTGGTAATGGAAATGAATCTGTTTTTGTCACGCTGTTCACCTTCCTATAATCAGTGCACATATGGAAACTTTTATCCGGTTTCGGAACAAGTATGCATAGTGAACTCCAATCACTTTTACTGGGCTCTATGAAATCGTTCTCCAACAAACACTGAATTTCCCTTTCCAAGTATTCCTGTTTGAGAGGGTTCATCCTGTATGGGTGTTGTTTCACAGGTTTTGAATCTACAATTTCAGCGTCATGAAAAATTTTGTTTGTCCTCGTAGGAATATCTGGAAACAAGTGCTCATATTCGAATAATAACTGTTTAAGTTCATTTCTTTCTTGTTGTTGCAAATGTAAAAGTTTCTGGTTTAGATCTTTCATAATTTCCGAATTCCGAAGATTTGTTGCTCCAAGTTCAACGGTGTCCAATTGAATTTCTTCACTTAAAATCCTCAGTTTGTGGGACAGGTACAACTAAATTAATTGTATAATTTACTTGGCTATCTCTTTCAGTATACTAGTAATCCATTAATTTATTTAGGCAAGAGTACTATTATTATAATTTAACTCATTCATTTTCTTCTTTACTTTGTAAGGGCCGTAAAATCTAAATTGAAGAAAATTTTGAAGAATTAGCAAGAGAGAATGAACTCTATTACAAGACTCAAATATTCTCTCAAGTAAAGTTTTGTGAAACCATAGTTTCACTTTTGACTTGAATTGCGGAGTGCCAAATTCAAGCATAACAAGCTGGTTGTTGTTGTTGTTGTAGGGTTTAACGCCATTTTTCAGCACACGATAGGCTATACATGGCGGCCAGTATTAATGGTGGAGGAAGAACCCGGGAAAACCCCGGAAA
>JAECUM010040222.1:0-26671 GCA_016617855.1 Megalonaias nervosa | reverse complement strand
ATATATATATATATATATATATTGTTACGTATATGTAATTAAATTGCTTGTGTGTTAGGTTCAAAATTCTTTTTTATTTTAATTTTGTTTCATTACATTTTATTGTAATGATTATTTTCACGGCATTCGATATTTTTTCCAGAAATTCAGTTTGTATAGAACGTAAACGATATTGCATTAGCACTATTTTTAGCTCACTCTGGTTCATAGATATTGTAAACATCGAGTTAAAATGATTGGCTCTTACCAGGGTCATTTTCTGATTGCATGATGGCTCTAATTTGTAAACAACTTTTGTATTTGAATTTTTTAATAAGATTCGCTGGGTTCTTCCATGGTGGACGTGCCTACCGGTTGTGCGCTTCTATAGCGATGTTCAAATTTGTATTATGTAGCCCGTCACGTGAAGCACCATGTGATCTAAAATCGAGGCTTAAAACAACCATTTTCTACTACTTCGAGTGTGTTGTATTTTAAACCTTGAGGGCTCAAGAGGTTTCAATTGTTCTTGCCAGTTTTTGTTTGAAGTTCATCTGTTTTTTGGAATTCAATAATGTTTTCTCTAGAAAACTAAACAAGTGTATTTTTTTATAAAAGTTCTGGGAGAAAGAAATTCAGTGGAAATTTATTCTGGAGTTATACGGAAACATTATAAACTGTGACTCAACTGAGGATCTGTTACCATCAGGACAGACATCATCTGACGTCATCGCCTCCATATTGGAATTCCATCGAGATTCGAACCCGGATTCATTTAGAACTGTTTAGTGATAGGACTTATATTTTCAATCTTAGGATTAAATTTTGGTTTATATTAACAAACCGTAAGTCCTATTTCCAATTTTTACATTGTTTTCTAGGGAAATAAATTATTTTGTTAAAATATACAAAGTTTGTTGTCTTCACTCTTTTCTCTTGTTATTTTTGTACGAGCCTACATGTAACAAGGGAAAATTGGGGGCTCGTCCTTGGGATATTTGAATTTTGGCTAAAACATTTCAGAAAATTGTTTTTTGAAATTTAAATTCCCCTAGTTTTTAAATCCCAAGTACTATTTTACATTTTGTTTGAAATCTTTAGTGAAAACAACAGGCTTTCATTCACTATGTCATTAAAAGTGGAGACTTTTCTTTCTAGTCCTACTCAGGAGCAGTTGGATAGTTTGAAAAAAGATGAGTTGCTCGAACTTGCCAGAAAATACGATCTTTCTGAGGCAAAAGCTTCCTTAACGAAACAAGAAATTATAATCATTTTGATTCAGTATTTGGTAGAGAAGAATGTTTTTGATAAAAGTGTTTTGGCTTCGGTCAGTAAGTCGGTATCAGACTCTGACATAAAAGTAATGGAATTAAAAATGAAATACAAGATCGAATTGGAATTAAGGAAGCTCGAGCTTCAGAAAGAGGAATGAGAGAAAGAGAAACACTTGCAGTTGCAATTAGAAGAGAAGCAATTGTAATTGCACTTTGAAGAGAAGGAGAGAGAGACAGGAAAGAGAGAATGATAAACAAATGAAATTGCAGTTTGAAGAGAAGGAGAGAGAGAGACAGGAGAGGGAGAACGAAAAACAAATGCAACTAGAAGAAAGAGAGAAAGAAAGACAAATGGAGTTACAAAAAGAACAAATGCACGTACAGATGCAAAAAGAGAAGGATGAAAAGGAATTTCAAATTAAAATGAAAGAAGTAGAGCTCGCAAGTGAAAAGTACATTTCCACTTTACATACAAATTCAAGTTTTGAGATTACAAGAAATTTCAGGTTAGTGCCCCCTTTTAGAGATTAAGAAGTAGACAAATATTTTCCTCGTTTTGAAAAAGTTGCTGAACATTTGAAATGGCCAAGGGAGTATTGGACTCAGTTACTACAATGTGTACTAATTGGTAAAGCTAGAGATATTCACCATTCAATGTCAGTACAACAAAGATCTGACTATGATTTGGTTAAGGAATGTAGTTTAAAGGGTTATGCGTTAGTCCCTGAGACCTATCGGCAAAAATACAGAAACTATAGAAAAGAAGCTGGACAAACTTATGTTGAATTTGCAAGAGAAAAAGAACAGTTATTTGAGAGATGGTGCTTAGCCCAGAAAGTTGAAGATGAATATGAAAATATCAAACAACTTGTGTTACTTGAAGAGTTTAAGAACTGTGTCCCTAATGACATTAAAAATCGTCTTGAAGAGCACGAGATCGAAACCTTGGAAAATGCTGCTCTTGCTGCTAACCAATACTCCTTAACTCATAACGTTCCTGTTGTAAGCAAATCTTTCACTCAGCAGTCTACTGGTAGAAAGGTATTTCAGCCTAATACGACTCCTCCTAAAACTCAATCTGGCACAACTTCTAAAAATCAAGCTTCTGATAAACTTGATTCAAAATCCTTGTCTATTCCTACGTGTACCTATTGCAAGAAAAAAGGACACGTCATTTCTGATTGCTTTAAATTGAAATATAGGCATCAGAATCAAGATAGACCCATCCCAAATGCTCTTATTTCTAAGAGGTCAAGGTCACGGTCATGTATTGAAAGCAATACATTTGTTGGGTCTAATAAACCCCAGTCTGATTTTATTATGGAGAATTATGAACCATTCATGTCGAAGGGTTCTATATCACTCTTGGGTGATTTGGCCAATCCTATCCTTATTAAAATTGTACGGGATACAGGAGCTTCTCAGAGTCTTTTATTATCAGATACTTTGCCTTTTTCTGAGGGGTCCTGTTCTAATGAGAGAGTTCTCATTCAGGGAGTAGAGTGCAGCTTTGTTAATGTTCCTCTCCATTCTGTAAATTTGTCATTAGACTTCGTTTCAGGACCTGTGACAGTCGCTTTAGTGTCTACTTTACCCGTTGAGGGCATTCATTTGTTACTAGGCAACGACCTAGCTGGAGACAAGGTTGTGGTTAATCCACTTGTAACTGACAAGCCTTCTTTGGATCAGAAAGTTTATCCTATTGAAAAAGAATACCCTGATTTATACCCAGCCTGTGCAGTTATCAGAGCTATGGCAAAGAAAGCTCTTGAGAATGATTTTGATAAGGAAAATATTCCATTAGCGACACATGTATTGGTCAGGCTTTTGATGAGGTCACTTTCACTTCTAATTTGGATCAATCAAAAGGTATTGATCACAGTGATCCTCTGTTAAATACTCATTCTCTTTTAACTAATCAGGGTGATAAATGACAATCACTTGTCGTCGAACAGGAAAAAGATCCTGAGATCTCCTGTTTGTTTCAGAGGGCCATTAGTGAAACATAAGCCACTGAAGTACCAGTCTGTTATTTCATTAAAAATGGAATTCTTATGAGAAAATGGAGACCTCCCGAGGTACCTGCTAATGACGAGTGGTCAGTGAACTATCAGATTGTAGTTCCAAAATCTTACAGACAGGAAATACTTAGTTTGGCCCATGAAACTCCTCTGGTTGGTCATTTAGGGATAAATAAAACTTATAACAAGATCTTGACTCACTTTTATTGGCCAAAAATCAAAAGTGATGTTTGTAAATTTTGTAGATCTTGTCATACTTGTCAAATGGTAGAAAAACCCAATCAGAAGATACCTAAGGCTCATCTGCAACCTATTCCTGCATTTGACAAACCATTTAGCAGAATAATGGTAGACTGTGTTGGTCCCTTACCTAAGACCAAGTCAGGCAACCAATATTTGTTGACCATTATGTGTGCGTCAACAAGATTCCCAGAGGCAATTCCTTTGAGGAATATTAAAACAAAAACTATAGTAAAAACTTTGATAAAGTTTTTTTTACTCAATTTGACCTTCCCAAATCTGTCGCATCGGATCAAGGGTCAAATTTCATGTCTGGAAATTTCCAGCAAGCTATGCAAGAATTAGGCATCCAACATTTTAAATCTTCTGTCTATCACCTGAGAACCAAAGGGCTTTAGAAAGATTTGATCAGACTCTAAAGAATACGATTCGATCATTTTGCTTTGATACGAGCAAAGATTGGGATGAAGGCATTCATTTACATTTGTTTGCTGTTAGGGAGTCCGTTCAAGAACCTTTAGGTTTCAGTCCTTTTGAACTAGTTTTCGGACATACTGTGCGTGGACCATTGAAGTTGTTGAAAGAGAAACTTATTTCTAATGAAGATACTGAGCTCAATCTTCTTGATTATGTTTCTGATTTTTACGTACAAGTTGTCAAAGGCTTGTGAGGTCGCAAGAGCAAATCTGCACTCAACTCAGTTAAGAATGCAATCAAGATATGATAAAAACTCAAGGGATAGGAGATTTCAGATAGAGTTCTAGTTCTCTTGCCCATTCCACAAAATCCACATCAGGCCAAGTATTATGGTTCATACACGGTTGAAAAGAAAGTAAATGATAAAATTACATCATAAATACACCTCGGAGGCGAAAACAAAAACAATTTTGCCACATTAACACTTTAAAGGAGTAAATTGAAAGAGATAGCCAAGTAATTCATGCAATAAATTTAGTTGTCCCTGTTCCACAAACTGAGGATTTAAGTGAGGAAATTCAATTGGACACTGTTGATCATGGAGCAACAAATCTTCGGAATTCGGAAATTATGAAACACCTGGATCACAAACTTTTACATTTGCAACAACATGAAAGCAATTAACTTAAACAGTTATTATTCGAAAATGAGCACTTGTTTCCGGTGGTTCCTACGAGGACAAACAAAATTTTCATGACGTTGAAATTGTAGATTTAAAACCTGTGAAACAACACCCATACAGGACGAACCCTCTCAAACAGGAATACTTGAAAAAGGAAAAGGAAATTCAGTATTTGCTGGAGAATGATTTCATAGAGCCCAGTAAAAGTGATTGGAGTTCACCATGTATACTTGTTCCGAAACCAGATCAAACTTTCCGTATGTGCACTGATTACAGGAAGGTGAATAGTGTGACAAAAACAGATTCATTTCCATTATCAAGAATCGATGATTGTATTTATAAAATTGGAAATGCCAAGTACGTCAGCAAATTTGACCTTCTGAAAGGATTTTGGCAAATTCCACTAACGGAAAGAGCGAAAGAAATTTCAGCATTTGTGACTCCAGATGGGCTCTATCAATATAAAGTAATTCCGTTTTTGTGATGAAGGGTTCCCCAAGTACGTTTCAACGCTTGATGAATATGATTACCTCTGGTATAGATAATTGTGATGCTTACATCGATGATGTCATCGTCTACAACGACACCTGGAAAGTACATCTAGTCACGATTCGGAATTTCTTTGAGAGACTCACTGATGCAAATTTGACAATTAATTTATCTAAAAGTGAGTTCTGCCGTGCTTGTGTAACTTTTCTAGGACATATTGTGGGACATTGTCAAGTTAAACCTATCGATGCTAAAGTCAAAGCTATCTCTGATTTCCCTGTGCCTGTCAGTAAAAAGCAATTGATGCGATTTTTAGGTATGGCCGGATACTATCGAAAGTTTTGTTCCAATTTTTCTAATATTGCTGAACCCCTGACAAACTTGTTGAGTAAGAAAAACAAGTTTCTTTGGACTGAAAAATGTCAGGAGGCTTTTGATAGATTAAAAGCCATACTCAAAAGTGCGCCGGTTCTCACAGCTCCAAATTTCAATCAGTCTTATAGATTATCTGTTGATGCAAGTGATGTTGGGGTTGGAGCAGTATTGATTCAAGAAGATAGAAATGGTGTTGATCACCAAGTGTGCTATTTCTTTAAGAAATTAAATAAGCACCAAAGAAATTACTCAACAATCGAGAAGGAATGTTTGGCTTTAATATTGGCATTACAGCATTTTGAAGTTTACATTAACTCAGCTCCTTCTCCGGTTGTTGTGTTTAGTGACCACAACCCCCTTACTTTCATCGACAAGATGAAAAATAAAAATCAAAGATTATTAAGGTGGAATTTGTTTTTGCAAGAATATAATCTCAACATCAGGCACATCAAAGGAAAAGACAGTTTGATTGCAGATGCACTTTCCCGTGTATAGAAATATTATTTCATGTACACTTTATGTAATTCATATGAATTTTCTTATGTAATTTTGTTTTACCTCATGTATAATGTACATGAGGTAAAAAGAAAGCTTTATTATATAAATCTTTCTTTTTCTTTATGGGGGAGGTGTTACGTATATATAATGAAATTGCTTGTGTGCTAGTTTTAAAATTCTTTTTTATTTTAATTTTGTTTCATTACATTTTATTGTAATGATTATGTTCACGGGATTCGATATTTTTCAAGTAAATTCTATTTATTTAGAACGTAAAACCTATTACAGAAGCATTATTTTTAGCTCACTCTTTTACACAGTTTTTGTAAACATCGAGTGACAACGATTGGTTATTTCCAAGGTCATTTCGGCTCGCATGTTAACTGGATTGTAAACATTCTTTCTATTTTATATATTTTCAGTGGGAAATTTGCTTCTTAGATAAGGTTATTCTAGCTACGTGACAATTGGCATTTTTTTATTACTCTGTTCGATGTTAAAAGACCACGTGACCCAACACGTGAAACTGAAATGACATTTTAGTTGGGTTTTAATACTCGTTCTCAGAGTTTTTCATTTAGTTGTATTCTTGACACCTTGAGGGTACAAGGTGTTTTATATTGTTGATGCCAGCTTGTTCTGAAGTTTTTCTATTTTTTGGAATTTAATAATTTATTCTCTAGAAAACTGAACAAGTGTACATTTTATAAAAGTTCTGGGAGAAAGAAATTAAGTGGAAATTTATTCTGGAGTTATACGGAAACATTATAAACTGTGATTCAATCGAGGATCTGTTACCACCAGTACAACGGTCTGATCTGACGTCATCGCCTCCATATTGGAATTTCATCGAGATTCGAACCCGGATTTTATTAGAACTGTTTAGTGATAGGACTTGTATTTTTCAATCTTAGGATCAAATTTTGGATTATATTCACAAACCGTAAGTACTATTTCCAAATTTTACATTGTTTTCTAGGGAAATAAATTATTTTGTTAAAATATACAAAGCTTGTTGGCTTCGCTCTTTTCTCTTGTTATTTTTGTACGAGTCTACAAGTAACACCCAGCCTGTGCAGCTACCAGAGCTATGGCAAAGAAAGCTCTTGAGAATGATTTTGATAAGGAAAATATTCCATTAGCGACACATGTATTGGTCAGGCTTTTGATGAGGTCACTTTCACTTCTAATTTGGATCAATCAAAAGGTATTGATCACAGTGATCCTCTGTTAAATACTCATTCTCTTTTAACTAATCAGGGTGATAAATGACAATCACTTGTCGTCGAACAGGAAAAAGATCCTGAGATCTCCTGTTTGTTTCAGAGGGCCATTAGTGAAACATAAGCCACTGAAGTACCAGTCTGTTATTTCATTAAAAATGGAATTCTTATGAGAAAATGGAGACCTCCCGAGGTACCTGCTAATGACGAGTGGTCAGTGAACTATCAGATTGTAGTTCCAAAATCTTACAGACAGGAAATACTTAGTTTGGCCCATGAAACTCCTCTGGCTGGTCATTGAGGGATAAAGAAAACTTATCACAAGATCTTGACTCACTTTTATTGTCCAAAAATCAAAAGTGATGTTTGTAAATTTTATAGATCTTGTTATACTTGTCAAATGGTAGGAAAACCCAATCAGAAGATACCTAAGGCTCATCTGCAACCTATCCCTGCATTTGACGAACCATTTAGTAGAATTATGGTAGACTGTGTTGGTCCCTTACCTAAGACCAAGTCAGGCAACCAATATTTGTTGACCATTATGTGTGCGTCAACAAGATTCCCAGAGGCAATTCCTTTGAGGAATATTAAAACAAAAACCATAGTTAAAGCTTTGATAAAGATTCGTACTCAGTTTGACCTTCCCAAATCTGTCGCATCGGATCAAGGGTCAAATTTTATGTCTGGAATTTTCCAGCTTGTTATGCTTGAATTTGGCGCTCAGCAATTCAAGTCAAAAGTGAAACTATGGTTTCACAGAACTTTCCTTGAGAGAAGTTTTGAGTCTGGTAATAGAGTTCATTCTCTCTTGCTCATTCTTCAAAATTTTCTTCAAATTAGATTTTACGGCCCTTACAAAGTAAAGAAGAAAATGAATGAGTTAAATTATAATAATAGTACTCTGATCTAAATAAATTAATAGAGTACTAGTATGTTGAAAGAGATAGCCAAGTAAATTATGCAATTAATTTAGTTGTACCTGTCCCACAAACTGAGGACTTAAGTGAAGAAATTTAATCGGACTCAGTTGATCTTGGAGCAACAAATCTTCGGAATTCGGAAATTATGAAACACCTGGATCACAAACTTTTACATTTGCAACAACATGAAAGCAATTAACTTAAACAGTTATTATTCGAAAATGAGCACTTGTTTCCGGTGGTTCCTACGAGGACAAACAAAATTTTCATGACGTTGAAATTGTAGATTTAAAACCTGTGAAACAACACCCATACAGGACGAACCCTCTCAAACAGGAATACTTGAAAAAGGAAAAGGAAATTCAGTATTTGCTGGAGAATGATTTCATAGAGCCCAGTAAAAGTGATTGGAGTTCACCATGTATACTTGTTCCGAAACCAGATCAAACTTTCCGTATGTGCACTGATTACAGGAAGGTGAATAGTGTGACAAAAACAGATTCATTTCCATTATCAAGAATCGATGATTGTATTTATAAAATTGGAAATGCCAAGTACGTCAGCAAATTTGACCTTCTGAAAGGATTTTGGCAAATTCCACTAACGGAAAGAGCGAAAGAAATTTCAGCATTTGTGACTCCAGATGGGCTCTATCAATATAAAGTAATTCCGTTTTTGTGATGAAGGGTTTCCCAAGTACTTTTCAACGCTTGATGAATATGATTACCTCTGGTATAGATAATTGTGATGCTTACATCGATGATGTCATCGTCTACAACGACACCTGGAAAGTACATCTAGTCACGATTCGGAATTTCTTTGAGAGACTCACTGATGCAAATTTGACAATTAATTTATCTAAAAGTGAGTTCTGCCGTGCTTGTGTAACTTTTCTAGGACATATTGTGGGACATTGTCAAGTTAAACCTATCGATGCTAAAGTCAAAGCTATCTCTGATTTCCCTGTGCCTGTCAGTAAAAAGCAACTGATGCGATTTTTGGGTATGGCCGGATACTATCGAAAGTTTTGTTCCAATTTTTCTAATATTGCTGAACCCCTGACAAACTTGTTGAGTAAGAAAAACAAGTTTCTTTGGACTGAAAAATGTCAGGAGGCTTTTGATAGATTAAAAGCCATACTCAAAAGTGCGCCGGTTCTCACAGCTCCAAATTTCAATCAATCTTTTAAATTATCTGTTGATGCAAGTGATGTTGGGGTTGGAGCGGTATTGATTCAAGAAGATAGAAATGGTGTTGATCACCAAGTGTGCTATTTCTTTAAGAAATTAAATAAGCACCAAAGAAATTACTCAACAATCGAGAAGGAATGTTTGGCTTTAATATTGGCATTACAGCATTTTGAAGTTTACATTAACTCAGCTCCTTCTCCGGTTGTTGTGTTTAGTGACCACAACCCCCTTACTTTCATCGACAAGATGAAAAATAAAAATCAAAGATTATTAAGGTGGAATTTGTTTTTGCAAGAATATAATCTCAACATCAGGCACATCAAAGGAAAAGACAGTTTGATTGCAGATGCACTTTCCCGTGTATAGAAATATTTTTTCATGTACACTTTATGTAATTCATATGAATTTTCTTATGCAATTTTGTTTTACCTCATATATAATGTACATGTGGTAAAAAGAAAGCTTTATTATATAAATCTTTCTTTTTCTTTATGGGGGGAAGTGTTACGTATATGTAATTAAATTGCTTGTGTGTTAGTTTTAAAATTCTTTTTTATTTTATTTTTGTTTCATTACATTTTATTGTAATGATTATTTTCACGGGATTCAGTATTTTTTCCAGTAAATTTAGTTTGTATAGAACCTAAAACATATTGCATTATCACTATTTTTAGCTCACTCTGGTTCATAGATTTTGTAAACATCGAATTAAAACGATTGGCTGTTACCAGGGCCATATTCTGATTGCATGATGGCTCTAATTTGTAAACAACTTTTGTATTTGAATTTTATAATAAGATTCGCTGGGTTCTTCCATGGTGGACGTGCCTACCGGTTGTGCGCTTCCATTGCCATGTTCAAATTAGTATCACGTAGCCCGTCACGTGAAGCACTATGTGATCTAAAATCGAGGCTTAAAACAACCATTTTCTACTACTTCGAGTGTGTTGTATTTTAAACCTTGAGGGCTCAAGAGGTTTCAATTGTTCTTGCCAGTTTGTTTTTGAAGTTCATCTGTTTTATGGAATTCAATAATTTATTCTCTAGAAAACTAAACAAGTGTACTTTTTTATATAAAGGTTCTGGGAGAAAGAAATTCAGTAGAAATTTATTCTGGAGTTATACGGAAACATTATAAACTGTGACTCAGTTGAGGATCTGTTACCATCAGGACAGACATTATCTGACGTCATCGCCTCCATATTGGAATTTCATCGAGATTCGAACCCGGATTCTTTTAGAACTGTTTAGTGATAGGACTTATATTTTCAATCTTAGGATTAAATTTTGGATTATATTCACAAACCGTAAGTGCTATTTCTAATTTTTACATTGTTTTCTAGGGAAATACATTATTTTGTTAAAATATACAAAGCTTGTTGTCTTCACTCTTTTCTCTTGATATTTTTGTACGAGCCTACACGTACCTATATATATATATATATATATATATATATATATATATATATATATATATATATATATATATATATATATATATATATATATATATATACTATATGTGTGTGTGTGTGTGTGTGTGTGTGTGTGTGTGTGTGTGTGTGTGTGATTTACGACTTAGACATTCAGTCTTGCTTACTACCACACACGCGCTAGTTAACATTTATATGTGAAAAATCCTGACAGAGAAAACATTTTTGATTTATACTCCAGTCTGACTGGTCCTGTTATATTTAATTTAATAATCTCTTCTAGGAGTAAAAGGTTGTGAAACAAAAATATTAATGCTCCATAATGCTCTAGATAATAAAATATAAACAACTTGTACCTATGTATGGATGTAGACGATTTAACGGCCCGTTTGCACCATACTGGCAAGTTCCAAAATTGTAAACATAAAAAAGCCAATAGGAAGATAAACCCTTTCAAATCGAAGTAAACATTTCATCCAACGATGTAACATATAAAAGCTAACGATGTTGACATTAATTTAATGCTATATGCAATAACAGATAAATGTGAGAAATATGATATCCTTAGAACATACATGCATGTATGTTTTTTAAGTATGTCTATCTCGAGATCCCTCTTCAAATGTATACGCATTGTTTAATGATGAGCATACATGCATACGTACATAAGAACGCACGCACGTACCCATCCATCCATCTAGACATACATACATACATACATACATACATACATACATACATACATACATACATAACCAAAAATATTACTAGTTCGGCTCAAGAATGTACTTATTTTTGCTCTTTCAGGCATATAATTTATAGGAAGCAACTGACTGATCATTAAATTAATAAATTCTAAAATCCTTGTCCCACTGTATGGAAATGAGTCCATAAGCATACAAATTATGAATTGACATTGTGATTGATATTTACTCGCCCTTAGTCATGGCATTTAGATAAATGATATCACTGATACTGTAGTCATTGTTTCGTATAAAAATTATGATAATATCATCGGGTAATCGATGAACTATGCAAACTATATCCTTTTAAGTTTTGCCTCCTAATCTATTACGCGCGTAGGTTGCAGCCATATCAATGAATATACATAAATATGGTCATGACACTATACAAATATAAATCACCAGTTTTTACATTTTTTGTTTAATTGCATGAACAACATTTGATCGATCAACAAACTGGACGTATTTGCAGTTGTAATTTTTGACCGCTCAATGTCTGGTCGACTTCGATTGTTGGCACGTACGGTGCACTTTAACAAATTTCGTGTCGTTTTGGAGGGAATCCTAATAAAATTGCAACGGGTCAGAATAAACATGTGTAAGTTTGATTCTAAACTATAAATTTGCAAAATATGAGTAGGTTGGTCTGTGAATGAGAGAGAGAGAGAGAGAGAGAGATCAGTACTGGCCCGGAGAATTAGAAGTCCGTGACTAATATTAGAAACTTAATAATCAGACTCCTTTGATCCATCGAAGTAAGATCTTCGAAAATTTGCAGCAAATAATGTTTCTAAGAAGCCAAGCAGCCAGAGCTTAAGCTTTCATGCAATTATTAATAATAGATTAAGAGATACCTGATCTCGAAGTCTCCAGTAGATTATATGTCTCTGACTTGAATGCTACGTAAATTCTAAGCGGATACGTGTATCTAAAGTCCATAACTGGAAAACAGAGATCGCATGTCAACTTTTCTTATTATGTGTTATGTGCCCGTTACTGAACAGAATCAAAACTTTGTTTTACAAAGGAGGGAGAACAATGAAAAGAATCTAACCAATTCTGTCTGATTAAAAGTATTATGTTTCCAATTATTGGACTTAACTATGATAGAATTAAACCGAGACTGGACAATATTCGTATCCATTAGCTGTTTTGCATTTATATATTACTGATGCTGCCTAGATAACTAGATGCATTTGCTTTAGCATATATTCCCCTCTTGTGTGGTCCTATGTCATAAAATGGTTTCGATTCCGAAAAAGACTCACAAAATCAAACAAAATATCACAGAGACTTCGTTACTAAGTAACTGTTCATATTTGACTTTATAGGATTAAGATATGTTGGCTCCATTTTCCACTTTACTAACAAACTTTCAGTTAAAAACTCAAAACCACGTGCCCGAATTGTTCCCCGAAGCCCGCATTTAAATTTTAGCAGTGCGGATGTATTACTGACCTATTCTTGTCGATAGGACCCTGTCAGAACAATGGCTATTTGATCGAATTATTATGGTTCCCTGGGGTCTGTCCAATTCCATTTGAGTTCTTTCTATTCTGTTTGGATTTGTAGATTTCCATTTAGGTCGCTTTTTTAAAATTTATGTTCCATTGGGTCCAAGTCTGTATGGATCTTCCAACCCTGTAGTTCCAATAATTGCCATCAAGGAGGGCCACGAATGTCAAAGTGGTCTAAAGCGCTCACCGTTACGGATCACTGCCATCTCACTTCTGTCTGCGTGGGTTCGAGTCTCAGGTTCGGCCAATGTGGGTATGTGAGAAAGCTTGCCGGTAGGTTCTCGTGGGTCGTTGGTTCTTTCCGGGGAATTCCCGGGTTCTTCCTCCACCATTTATACTGGCCGCCACGTATAGCCTATCTTGTGCTGAAAAATGGCGTTAACCCTATAACAACAACAACAACTGCCATCAAGACAAAAACAATAATCTACAAATTTTTCCCGCTTCCTTCCGTGGAGATTTGCTGTCGATCATCACCAACAGTCCACTTTGTACCGAATGGGAGACGAAAGAGGTAAAAAACTCATCCTGCCTACATCTCACTGCCAATCTTCGCATCGACAAGCATCAGCTCAAATACCTGGTCATTCAGCAAGGTCCATATGATAGCTGGAATGGTGATCTTTTGACCACAACCATAACTTTTTGTGATTTCAAAGTTTAACAAAAATCTTGGGGAGTCTTCAACCTGTTGTTGGCTGCTTCTCAATCACTATACTAGAGTCGAGCAAGTTAAAGTATATTTTAAATTATGTCAAATCGTACATTTAACTTACAAGGTTTAGAGTTATGTGCCTTAGATTCAATTGCTGTATTTACCGTACTATTCCCAAAGAAAGATTGAAAAATACCCTCCCATTTGTTTCACTTTTATTAAAGGTAGTTATCATTTAGCGAAAGCACAATTAGCTTAGAAATAACGGAAAAGTTGAAGTCCGGAGAAAAAAGATCTACTACTACAATGCGAAAGTCACTTGCACATAGAAGAATCTGTGACAAAATGTATAAGTATGTTTCTGAGAAGCCAATCATATTACCACGAAATTGAATTTTCACCATTATTATTGTTTCTATTCAAGAAACGAATCGAATGACCTCAACCGCATATGAATCCATCAATATGGCAAAACCTACAGTCCCTCTTATAAGAAAGAAAAACCGTTAAGAGTAACTCAATAGAACAAAAAACCGATGTAAATTGCTTTGCAATATTTTGCAGACACTTTAAGTGATATTTTAGCAACAATATTAGAAATGGTATATGTTTCTTGACGATTTTTTTCGAGGTGACAACTTTATCGAGTGGCATCCACATGGTTAAGTTACGAAGTCGATTTCGAGATTGCTGATTGATGTACAGTTACGTTATAAATGAAGTCAATGAATTATTCTCTGACGCTTTTTCTACCGTACAAAGAGCCAGCAAATTGTATTATTATGTTTGATGATGAAAGGTTACATTTTACTACAGCTTTAAAAACATCTATTATGGGGAGTGAAAAGACATGAAGGGCTTGCTGCTACATGGGAGACTTAATAAAACAGACATATAGATTCTCTGATTACTGATTGTCTATGTAATAACCCACCCATTAGTTTTCGCCTGCATTGAAATGAACATTTTATTATTCCCGTGTGACTTAGATTGCCACCGTCAACCTAATTGATATTACTTGGAGAGTCATCACTCCAATCTCAAGAACCAACTCACCACAGCAAATGATTCATTTGATAGACAACTGTTGTAGAATCATGCAGATCAGTAAAGCATTTTTACAATAAAAAAGAAAGGGCTGCAAAACCGCCATAATTAACTTTTCCTCACTCCTGACCATTCCATGTAAGGACTGGTTTAATTGCGAGTTTAATGGCAAGAAATGTCACAGAGAGAGAGAGAGAGAGAGAGAGAGAGAGAGAGAGAGAGAGAGAGAGAAAGAGAGAGAGAGAGAGATCTTTTATTAAAACTAATGCACTTCAGATTTCCCGAGTGAATTCGGCAAAGCTTTTCCAACTTGAGAAATCTGGGTTCAGTGCAGTTCAGGACATAATGGGCTTGTCCTCAGGCGCGTATCGTAATATATAACTACACTGAGCCAATGAGCGCCGTTGCCTCCCACTGTAGACCATTGTGATGAATATATTAAATGTTTGGCTTTGAAGGCACATAATTTTAAAATTCGCCCTTCTCTGCAGTTTAAACAGATTCTAACAGTTCATGCCATTGTTTTTGGCAACTAATTTCTATCCGTTTTTCTATTCCATGGATCTCAAAACTTTTTATATTTTACCTTAGGTGCATACAAGTTGTATATTTTACCTTAGGTGCATACAAGTTGTATATTTTACCTTAGGTGCATACAAGTTGTATATTTTACCTTAGGTGCATACAAGTTGTATATTTTATCTTAGGTGCATACAAGTTGTATATTTCCTTCAGATCCACTTACTGAGAGACTAGAATTACCACTTTTCACATCTGGAGGGATAGTAGAGCTATCAAATCTGTGTAGAGACTTTGTTCAAATTTTGCGATATGCTATTTAAGTTAAACATTGGACAATATACTAGAATTGTATAAAAATGTATCTTTAAAATTGAAATAATTAAAAATATCTAGAAAGTATTATTAAGGAGATTGAGTCCTTGATTTGTAACCTTAAATCTGTCATCTATGGCATCGTTCAACATTTTATTTTGACCGCTATCTTGTACATTGTACTCTGAAGCAAAAGCACATTTTCCTGAGATCTGCTGACAAGTGAAGAACGTAATTTATTCAGAACACAAAACAGCATTAAAGCCCTAAGAAAAAAACATTCCTTTATTTTCTTTCCTATTTCTTGATGATCTGGCCCCGAGTGAAAAATATTACTTCCATTAAACAGAAAGCAATATCCAAGCCAAAACCGAAAATAAAATGTTTTTGGAGTTCATCCTTTTGGATTTTGTGTAGGATGTGTGATTTAGGCTGTTCCGGAAAAGTCACTTGCACTAAAAATTCCCGTAATTTTGTTCAGTGAAAATAATGACGTTTGAATATCTTGCATCTCATTTGATGCTTAAAAAACGAAAAAGGTGAATGTGCACCACTTATAATTAATGCACAGGAGTGCACAAAGAATGAAGAAGACTGAAGAAATATATAAGAAAATCAATTGATGTAGTGATGCCTTAAGGGTAACAATACAGGTTTACGCGGCTCCTTTGAAAGTCAAAGTTAGTAAAATTAACGGTGAAAATGTATAGTGCAGCGGCATAAATCTGATATCTAACTTTCAGTGTGGGCGTGGGCTTCATCTTTGTCTGCAATAGTTTAGTTGACAGCTCTCTCTCTCTCTCTCTCTCTCTCTCTCTCTCTCCTTTCTGTTGCCCAAGAATATCATTTCTTTCATGTTATTGTTTGATATTTGACGCATATTTTCATGTTGAATTGTCTCGATTTCGTTTATATATTATTATCACAATTCCCATCCTTTAGTGAGATCAAAGTCGGGGAACCACGATAATTTCTTTATTGTTCATCTATCACTTATAAATTTGTATGGGATTGTTAATTCGGATTTTGTTTGTAGCTGTTTCCATGCCAGTTCTTTGGTCTGAAAAAGCATTACTATTAAAAACAGAACAATAACACGCACCTGTTTCCCGGTTCTCTTTGCTGAGAAAGATCCATATCATGCACTATGGTACATTCACCAAGAAGGTCATCAACAGAGAACTATGCTATGAAGACAAATCTTTTTATGCTACCTCCCTACTCATTCACCAGCATTCCCCAAGTCATTATGCAAGCTGGATCTGAACCTGCTCATTTTAGTTTCACATCACAATAGACGCAAAATGGAAACTTCAGTGTGCTGGAACTTTCATCCAGCTTGCATTCGGTGTTCTGGGAAATAGTATTAAAATAGTGACATGCTCAGACACAGTGTTGGTATGGAGCACAAGCCTTTTTTATTACGACCGTTAGGAAAGAATACACGAAACTGCCCACATATGGCAAAACTTTATCAACAACGCATATATCAAAGTTGGAACGAGGTTTTGAGCAGACAATCCTTCTGATATTTACATAAATGTGCATGGATTTCCATTTCATGCTTACCTTCAACGTTTGGCAAAATTAGGCCATCATTAGAAGCATGAAATTAAAAATTCCTACTTCGGTATATAGAAGTAAAAGTAATATTAAGGACATCGAAACATTGTATAATGATTGTGGCATATCTTGCCCCATGATACATTAGCCAAGAATGCTATCAGTAGAGAACTATGCGATGTAGATGAAACTTTTACGTGTTAGGTGATGGTAGTGATGCTGGTGCTGGTGGTATTGACAAATTTCCTTGCCATGATTCCCATTCAACCCATTCCTGTCTTGCACAACATTATTTCTGCAAGGAATGTACATCAAAAAAGAAAACTAATGGCATGGCAAGTAAGTCTTATTTTACAGCCCTCAATTTATTATTGTCCAAATTGACTCAACTCCACAAGACTACTTAGAGCGCAAATTGAATAGCTCCGAGAGTCTCAAAGCAACAATTCCATTTTCTTAAACATCATAAACATCTAAGGTTGGTATGAAATAAGGTGTCCTTTACCATAAAACTCCATGTAGCGTCACATTTCAAAGCTAGATGGTGGGGCCTTTTGTCTTGCAATATCTTTATGTACCCCTAGAGACAGATAAAAAAAAAAAAGTTTCTATGAACATGTTTGAGTCTTGAAAAGGAGTATTAAAGCTATTTGTTGCACAATACAGTTTATCAAATAAAAGAAAGGAAAGCAGTCTGAAAGAGGGTAAAATGCAGCAGACTGTCAAACTGGATTCATAAAAGACCCTTTTTGGCAAACAATAATTGTTGCTATAATTGTGACACTTATTGACGTGCAATATAAATTGGTCTAAAATATATATTATATATATATATATATATATATATATATATATATATATATATATATATATATATATATATATATATATATATATATATATATATATATATAGACTATGAAATTTATGTTACTCGTATTTTGCTCGTCATTTCAGAACTGATGGGATGAAGAAAGATCTTTTACTATTGCTACGACTTTATCGTCTTAAACTTTGTAACATAAAGAAGCAAAATCAACAAGTTTTGTTAGGTTCAACAAACAGTTTCTTTCAGTAGAATACGAAGTGGGCATTTAAATGGAACTTACAGTATTGTGAATTAAATCCCAAATAATACTAAATGTTCTATCACAAGTCCAAAAGAATAGAATATTCCGAATGAATTCAAATATGATTGAATCTTTTTGACGTACCAATAGTCTTGAATGGGTTGATACCTCAGTAGTCTTGATGTACCACAATGATATAATCCATAATATCCTTGAATGAGTCCTCAATAATTCCAAAGTAATGTTTAGTCCAAAGAGTTAATGCGCTATTTGTAATTTCACTATTTTTTGTTACATATTTAGAGATAACTGAGTCATAACAACGAAAATGGTTGCATGGGCTGATATATCAATTACTTCAGTGAAGTCGAAGACTTTTTAGGTATTATATATTGTAGCAGAAGGATATACAATATGTGAATCTTTGATCAATACGAGTCCTATCGACTAGGTACCAGAATATGCATACATGTCTCACCATTTGTTAACGATTTGTGAAAAATAGACGTTAGCTTTAAAATTTCTGCTAAAAGTATGAAACAAAACTTCAAAATTTAAAGGTGATTTCGAAAACTGTGATCGATGTATTCTATTACAACAGCAAACAAGTAATTAACGTGTAGAATATTATACTATTGTAAAATTTCTTATGAATATTAACATTTTCTTTCATCCACTGATTAAACATAACCCACAAATGATCTACTTTTCTACATTCAAATAATAAATGTACAATTGCTTCATTCTCCAATTTACAAAAAACAATATATTCATCATTATCCAGTATTCTGGCTTTGGGAAAAAATGAATTAGTATGCAGAAGTTTAAGCATAATTTTAAACTGAAATTCCCTCAGTTTTAAACCTTCAGTGTGAGTCAGTATAGCGACCTGATGCATTATTTTCTCAGAATGTTTAATATCAAACTCACTTTTCCATTTACTGTAGACTCTTGTTTCTTTTTCATCCTTTTTTATTCATAAACAATTCGCGATAAACAGAAATTGTAGCTTACTATAAAATGTGTAATATGTTTTTGTATTGACACCATGTCATTTAAAATTCAATCTTTCCACGTTTTGATCAGTTTTCCTTATCACTGAAATAAAATCTAAAACTGTTGTTTCAACCCATCCATGGTTTTTAAGTCATCATAGGAGTGGAAGGAACCATCACGTGAATTGATGATATTATGGATGCCCTTTTCATGACAATCGTTAATACAAAACATATTTGAATTATGCCATACTAGTAAAAGTAACATCTAATCATTTTCAACTCAAGTTTTTGTCACGCTGCAAGCAAATTTTCCATACAGAGTGATTTGTCTCATTTGCCAGCTAGTAAGAGCTGCTTCATTTTCTTCATTATCTCAGGCGAATTTAAATCCCACATATTAGATGATAAGTTTGAAAAAAAATTAAAATTTTTAATGGTCATTGATTCCAATCGAAACTAACTTCCTTATACAATTTTGCATTTTATTTTGATAATGCATCAATACCATCTACCCTACTTTTTTCAAGATTGACTTTGATTCCTTACATTCTATACAATGTTTATAACACGTCTGATGTAGCTCTGAGATATTTCAGTACAATTTAATAATATCTCAGTATCATTGACATAGTGACTTAATTTATTTTCTGTTTATTAATAAAATTCCAATAATTACTTTATTGTTTCTTATTATTTTCCATCGAACCTCAACACACAAAATAAATAAATAATCGAACATTAGATCAGGCTGTCAAGAACCTCGTTTTACATTAAAACAGACTGACATATTGCCATTCTGCAGTATATTTGAATTAGCGTTCTTATAAAGTAATTTTATTCACTGTATTACCATTACCAAAAAAATTAGATGATCTAAGCGCATTATTTACAAATTTCCAGGAAATTGTATCTAATGCCTTTCAAAAAATTTATCGACAAAATTAGATTAGGCATACATTACTTTCTTGTTTCAAACGGAATATTAGATATCATTCTAAAATGTTCCGTAATAAATCCACCAGAAATAAATTCATTTTCGTGCATGTATCAAAACGCCAATAACCTATTTTTATTCTAATTGCAATACAACTTGAAAAGATTTTGTACATTACAAAGCAATTGTTGATGCCTACTGCCATTAGCTGAAATGCAAGTGGCACACCAATCTCTCCGTATATTAGTTCAAGTCTTTCTACGTGAGGAAGTTCAAATTTGATAACTTATTTTATCTATTTTGAATTTCTCAACATTTTTGATATTGTGTTGTGTTTGCAAAACTTTACATGGCTGTTTCTACAGAATTAAATCTTTAAATTTATTGACTTACACCATACCAGTGGGTACGCTTTATCGATGATATAGAAATGAAGTGGCAACATGGAAGAGAAAGTCTGGACGATTTCATATCAAAGGCAAATAACTTCCATCCTTCAAAAAAATTCACGGCAGAAATCTCCAACTCAAACCACGTTTACCTAGACACAACAACCAGACTGGTAGAAAACAAAATCCATACAGACATCTACTAGAAACCAACCGACAAACACTAGTATCTCCTCCCAACCAGCTGTCATCCAAAACACTGCATTAGGAACATCCCATATAGCCAGGCACTGAGGATGCGCAGAATATGCTCCGACGATGAAACATTCCTAAAAAGGTCTGAAGAGCTATCTAAACATTTAATTTACCGAGGCTACGACAAAGACCTGATTGCGGAGGCAACCCAAAGGGCTAAACAAACAAACTGCGATGACCTACTAAAATATGGAAAGAAGGAAAAGGCGGACAGGGTACTATTTATCCTGACCTACCATCCAGACAACCCCAAAGTAGGTAAAATCATCGGGAAACACTGGCCCATTGTGGAATCATCGGGCGCACTACAGTTAATCCTCCCAAACAAACCTGCAGTAGCCTACTGAAGACCAAAAAACCTCAAGGACATCCTAGTCAGGGCGAAGCTAACGCCAATCACTAATCTAGACCACCCTAGTCATTCTGGCCCCTGTGGCGATAAAAGATGCAAAACGTGTCAATATATGATAGAGACCAGGACACTTTCTAGCACAGTGACTAGAGAAAAACTAAACATACATGGTCCAAACGAAACCTGCAAAACAGAGAATGTAATTCATCTCATCACATGTAAGATCTGTAGCCTTCAGTATGTCGGAGAAACTGAAAAGCTACACAGAAGGATCAACCTTCATAGATCTGATTGGATGACAAAGAAAGCTGTACAGAAGCCCGGTGGCAGAACACTTTTCCTCCCCTGGCCACACTTTCAGTGATATAACACTTATTGCAATTGCTCACAACCCCAACTGAAGTTCCGAAACCAGGAGAGAAAAGGAATCTTACAGGATACGCCGCCTTAGAACATTGAAACCAAGCGGTTTAAACCAAGAAAACTAGAAAAAGACAGCCATGCACAAATGAAATTATTTTTTGCAGCCGACACATTTTCTTTTAAATAATTCTCTAAATTTGCTTAATAGCCTATAATTACTACTATGACAATGAAATATCCGGGATATAATTTGCGCTTTCATAAATGTACATAAAATAACAGACGTCGTTATGGCTCATCGATTTCTAGGTCAATACAAATATTTTCAAGCATCCGCAACAAGTTGAAATAAACTAGTTGAAACATAATAAATTTAAAGGTTTACTTCCTGTAGAAACAGCCATGTAAAGTTTTGCAAACACAGCGGTTTTTGTGTTTTATTTGTTTGTCTTGTCTATGTTTTGTAGTTGCCTTTGAAAAAGACTCATTAAGAGTCGAAAGCGCTCAGGCTAGTTAGATACTAGTTTTGCAATGTTTTGCAATGTTTGTTGTCAGTTTATTGCATATATATATATATATATATATATATATATATATATATATATATATATATATATATATATATATATATATATATATAAGTCTGTCCCACTGGTTTACAAGAAAAGACTTATCCTAAATGAACAACGGTAGGTCTGGTGTGCTGCAGGGCCAGAAATGTTTTGGTTTCTATTTTCGTGTTATAATTCCGACATTGTTGGTTTGGTGTGTTGCGCTAGAGTGCTATAAATTTATATCCTATTTTATTAAAGTGTTGTCCTATCTTTACCGAGTATGTTGATTCAAGTATCTGTATGCGTGTACTATTACAGGCTTATGTTTGTTTTCTTAAAAATATGAATGAGAGCATTACCACAAAATGTTCAAGAAAATAAACGAAACCAACTGTTAGACCAAATGGATTATGGGATTGTTAATGTCTAAATATATTCCATACAAAAATGGAAATAAAATATATACGTTACACGGAGGACATTCATATATAAATTAGATTTTAAAATCATTAGATTTCTCATCCACTAGAGCTCAACAATGTTATAAAATTGTAAGTTGTAAACAAAAAATATTGTTTCCTCCCTTGTCCCCCCCCCCTTCCTGGGAACCTGGGTATCTGGGTATACAGAATAGGCCATTCTGCATGGGGTAGGAGACGACTAATAGAGGCAAGTCTGAATCCTATCACTGGATCAGTCCGAGTCGGCTATCGTGCTGTGTCCTCGGGCAAGATACTTTAATAAACGTACGGTATGTACTACCGTATTTACATCTCCGTGTATAGCTTTGTTAGATTTTATGATTTATTTATTGATTATGGGGATTCGATGTAGGGAAGATATTCTCAACCCGAGTAATTAGCTGATATGCACAGCATTCACGAGACTTTATGATAGCATGGGTTACTTTTGTGAAATGGAATCTCCATATTCTCTTAACATAAGGAATTGTCCTGATAGTTGTAGGTATTCTTGTTTACTAATTTGAGATAGGACTAAGTCTTTGTATTAGGTGTTTGGGTCGTGTTTTGGCGTCAAGTACTAATATTTGACTCTCAAAGGCTTACTAATAAGTAATACAAATATGAAACATGAGACAAACTATGCAAGTGTGAAATTAGAGTTTCGCAATGTGCGGCCATTAAGTGATTAGAGAAAAGTTACTGTTGTAATTGTGCGTTTAAGAACCTTTCAGTTGACACCGACTGTTGTCTTGATATCCTTAGAAATAAGGGAAAACATGGATTATCATGACACGCTCATGCTAGTGTTTAATATTAGACCCACTGCATGTAACAGTACTTGACTCCAATTGCATGGGCACTAAATAATCTATTTGTGTTGATGTATCACAAAACCAAACCACTAATATTTTCTTTTTGTCTTTAATGAAGCAGCACGAGATGAATTTTTTGATAACATGGCAATTTACTAATGTATTATTAAGAGCCAAGAAGGAGTGAATGATTGCTTTTAAATCAAATATATATATTGGGTAATCGTCGACAAATTAATCCAGTTCAACTTCTTTACTAGGTAACTGGAACTTATCCTTGAAACAAAAGCTAGTAGAAGGTTTATAGAACCAAACAGAATGCGTCATTTGCATGTTTGTAAAAAAAGGAATCATAATCGGAAACTAAGCTTGCTCGAATCCTTTACCATTCACTCTGATCCAGAAGGTGAGCAAAGTACCATATTGATGCATTTGAAACTTGCTCATATTATGACGATCGCACAACGTTGTCTATATGCAAACGTTTGCCAAAACACAAGGAATGAGTTTGCCTGAACACGAGGAAGGAAGTTGCTTGAACACGAGGAATGGGTTTGCCCGAACACGAGGAATGAGCTTCCCTGAACACGAGGAAGGAGGTTGCCTGAACACGAGGAATGAGTTCGAATAGAGGGCTAGATCAAATGATTCAAAGTCTGTTATGTATGGTGTTGGAAATATCTGCATAGAGCAGACTAAGTCTATCATTAATATTACATTAGCAGCTAGAAAATGAATAAGTCTTCTGCAAATCACCTTAGTAATGGAAGAAACAACTACTCAATTGCTTTGTGCGATTCCGATGATTGAATGAATCTGATCTCACAAAAATGTTTTCATTTGAAAATCCCATTAGGTATTTAAAACATGTCACTTGTTTTGTATTTAGCTGTAGTTACATTCATATAGGTGAGAAGTAAATAAAACTTTTAGTCTCATGAGGGCAATGAGAGACACAAACTTGTCGGCTGAGCTAGCAAAATAAAACTTGTAACAAAGGGGAATAACTCCAAATTTTCTATTATAACAGATTAAGCTATTCTAATCTTTATCTTCCTTAAAAGAGGAGCGCTACACAGAGATTTCCGAACCGGGAAACTGAGCTCACATCTTTTTAACGTCCATGGTAATTCTCAGGCCACCGTTTGCATTCTACACCTTTATGAACATATTGCTTCAGCCTGTGTTATTCACTGATAAAACTTAAAATTTGAACACGAAGGACTTCGTGCTTCTCCATGTACATTCATTCGTCAATTCGTTTATTTTCATAACAAACCCTTGAATCATGCAGCAAATCAATGTCAGTTTAAGTTTCAGTTTTCTGTTACTTGAAAAATCATCATTTAATGATTAACAGTTTATGACGAAATCATAACGTCAATTGAAATAGCATAAAATTACGTGTTTTATGTAACCAATCAAATAATATAATTCTAAAAGATTCAAATGAAATGTTGTGTTTTGCAGATTTGTCTGTATCAGCAGACTTGTATCTGAAATAGTACTACAGAACCAACTTTCGCACCTGTACATAGATCTAATTCCGATATTAATTATCATTAACAGAGTTCTTGCAGACCGATGCAGATATGTCCTTCCCAGTCGTGTGGTTTATTTGAGCCATATTCAAAGCGAGACATTAGCCTCGTAGAACATCTGCAATATTCAAGTAAAGCGCAAAAACACAATGTCATTGGTTCAAGTTATGTTCTCGAATCAGACAGTGGGTTCGGCTTTTGAGGAAAGCAATACATTTATAAAATATCCTGAATTAGTTTCAATATTAGTTTTTGATTGTAGGATTGAAGTTCGTGATGACTTAAATCTTCCAAATTCACTGTATTGGACCCTTTATGCAAAGGACTAGACCCCATATGAAAGACAAGCAGATGTTACCTAGAGTCAGTCGACTCTAAGCTGTCATTGAGGAAAGTTGTTTCTTAAGGGGATCTGATTGGCTGGATGGCCTCGGAAACTACTTGACACAATAACTGACAAGGGATGATTGATACTGACTAATTTCCCATCGATGCCACCGAGTTTTAAAAGAATGCAAATTAATCTACAACTTAGTGCGCAATCAAAAAAGCAACAGGCGTTAAATTTTCACTATCTTGCCTATATACCATCTTGCTTGCTTTGCGTCCAACTGCGAACACCATAGACCCTTCCTTATCTGCCGTCGCATTCAGATCAGGGTCCTTGTTGTTTGTTCTGCTGATTACGTCTAGCAACCTGCACAGAACCAGATCTGTCGGCGCATCAGGTGAGTCTAACAGGATAAGAACATAGCGGATATTTATAGCTGACTGACCAGTTTTAACTTTATAATCACAGATACACACTGTTGGGATGTTCAATTGACACTTTGTACGTCATTTTTCTTTTTCATGTGTTTTTTCTCCAAAGACTTTTTAAAATTAAAAAATGATTTTATTTATCGCGTATGTTAATAAGCGAACTTACTGTCTTTTATTATTTTAGCCCATAAGGTAACTGAGAATGCCATGTTTGATTCGGTATAATAAACAGATTTGTTAAACCCCTACAAGTCATGTTCTGCCTGAGCTTTGCCCTCGTGAAACATGACATGCCTTGGGTGAACAAAGTTTCTTATCTCCCCCTAACAAGAGCAATACATGTATAATATAACTCACGTGTCCATACACCTCACATAACGTCGCATTCTGTACTATAGCGCAATGTAACGTAACGATCGCATTTCAACGTACCCAAGTTATTTCAGAGTCATCCAACAATTGTATTGGAGACTCGGTGTCCCCGTGGTTAGTGTGTCGAACTCAATACCGTAAAGTTGCTGGTTCGAAACCACACATCGGATCAACCTGAGTCAGCTACAGTGATGTTTCCTTGGGCAAGTCACCTCACTGCAATTGCCTCAGCACTAAGGAGGCACTCTACAGTTTCCTATTTTGCATGGGGTTTTGACTTTTTTAAACGAAAATCCAGTTTTCCTCACTAGTTATACTGGTTATTTAAAACAGACCTTGTATATCTTCGGTATTGTTTCATGTGATAAAATTTCGTCAAGGCTCCAAAAAGACAGAAATCATTTAAATTGTTTTTAAATATGATTTTTAAAGAATCATAAAAGTAAGCTACTCTACAAAAACCGATTATACTCGCTTACAAGTCGAATCCAACTGCAAACAATATAGACCCTGATCTACCGTCACATGATTCTCCTGCAAATCAGCGCCTACGTTGTTTGTTCTGCTGAATACTCTGAACAAACTGAATCAACCCATATCTACCTGAGCAATTTCCAACTGTAGATGATCTGTGGAATGTGCAATGTGCAGTTGGAATAAACTTATCAGTGAGTATATATATATATGTATGTATGTATGTAT
>JAECUM010040221.1:0-10816 GCA_016617855.1 Megalonaias nervosa | reverse complement strand
TTTTTGTGGTAGCTATCATAACTCGTTCTGTTTCTTTTGTTGGTGCAATATCTGATATTGCCTGTTTTATTTCCGATACCGAAGGTGGGGTGCCTTTAATTTTATCGGCGATTTTTTGTCCGACTGCAGTGCCAGTGGCAGTCGCAAAAGATTTACCTGTGTCATGTGCAATTGGTGCTACTTTACGCGCTATTCCTGGTATATTCTCAGCAATTGTTGTAAATATATTTTAAAAAATCCACCTACGATTTTTCTTCTGTAAATTTTTCTTCGTCTCATCTTGTTATAAAATATAGGTTTACAAAATTAATTTTGTAATGACTTCAACAACTATGTTGTTGATAGCTACGCTATTGCACCTAGGTGTAAGTAATACATAAAAACTTCATTGTTACGATCTATTTGTCGCCCAGATTGATCTGTTAGTTGCATTGTTATACTTGTTATTTGATTTTCAAGATTAATCGGATTGTATATCAATTGCCTAGGAGTAATTTGCATCAGTGATCCTGGAGGAACATCTGGTGAAAAACTATAAATAGTTTCACCTTGGCTACCTAACGCTGAATAAGATCCTAGTGCAGTAGAACAATTGATTAAAATTGTATTTATCTCTGTTATGTTAACGGGTAAATCTCCATCGTACGATATACTTTGTTCTATGGTACTGCCGTATTGTTGGTTTCTAAATCCTATCAACGATGCAATACTAGTGGCTGGTGAAAAATCGATTATCAAATTATTTTTTAACGTGATTCTAGCTCGTACGTATTAAAGTTCGGAGTTAACTCAAAATTGTCCGCGGCGGCTCTAGTTTTTGTTATTAGTTCTTTAATCGTTTTATTAAGATCAGTTATGTTATACGCTCCTTGAGGTATTTTGACTGTTACCCACGCGCCAGGATTAAATGTAAAGTCGTCGTTGACATTTGTTTTTACATTTGCATAGAATGCCATATCGTAGCAGAAATTAATCCAGTTTCGTATTGTTTATTTAGATCTGGTTTTATTGGTGGATTGTATTAGAAAAGTTTGATGATATAATTCAATAAATTTATCTTTTGTTACATCACCACATTGTTCGTTTGCAATATTTCTTACATCAACAATATCTAGTCCAGGAAACAGTATAAAACATCCCGTATTTCGCCGAATAAATCTGTCGACGTTATAAAACCCTTGAGCAAGATAAATTGAATTACATCTTTTGTTACGAGATAATGAAAAATAAGATCTGTTCTTGTTCATCTCCTAGTTGTTTAGAGGGATATCGTCAAATACAATTATTTTATGCTCGGATGAATCAAGTTCATCGACGGGAATTAAATCTTCCGGTTGTTTTATTAAAAAAATATATCATCACCAGCTCTAAGTTCATCACGAAGTTTATCGTTATATTCGCTCAATAACTCATATTTATCCTGCTGCGGATTAATTGTGTAAATATACACGCGATAGTAGTTAAAGTTATCGTTGAGCAAAAGATTCAATAGTAGATTTATTTTACCTGATCCTGTACGACCAACAATAAGATAATGACAGTCTGGAAGTTCGTTGTTATGTTTATGTTTGATTAATCATTCGGTATCAAAATTTAATATCGATTATGGCTTTGCATTGTTGTTGTTATATAATTTTATGTTATATAATTCACATAATGAGTTATTACACAAAGTTTGGAACAACGCTCACAGGATCTATTTCCACTGACGAACCAACAGTAATTATTACGTTATCGTTCGTAAAAAAAAAAAAAAAAAAAAAAAAAAAAAAAAAAAAAAAAAAAAAAAAAAAAAAAAAAAAAAAACGCCATACAATGACAGGTTATTTATTAATGTCCAATCAACGAGTGCTTGGTTTGAAAGTAGATTATCCAACACCAAAGGTTGGTCGTACTCAATCGGTAAGTTACTCACAACCAAAAAAGATCGACAATAACAAAATATCATTGACAGGAGGAACGTTAAGCGGTAACTTGGATATGTCAGGAAAAAAAATTCTAAACTTGGATACCGCGTATCCGCCAGCAAACTTAAATCAAACACAAGCGGTGAGTTATTTGCAGCTAAAGTATATGGATAACAACAAGCTTGATAAAACTGGTGGAACGGTTACAGGCAATATTAATATGTCAAGTAAAAAAATTATTGGGCTGGAAACAACATATCCACCAGCAAATGTTGATAATACACAAGCGGTGAGTTATGCTCAACTAAAATCTGTTGACGATAACAAGCTCGATAAGTCCGGCGAAACAATGACAGATACCCTGATAATGAGCAATAACTCAAAAGTAACTGGACTACCGATAACCTCACCACCAGCTGACGATACTGATGCTATTAGTTATGATCAGTTAAGATGAGCACCCGTATTTAAGACATTCCGGTGGACCAATGTCAGGCAACATAAATGAGAAACAACAAAATAACAACAACATATGTTCCAGTCAACTCTAATGATCTAACGAATAAAGCGTATGTTGATAGTATATCTAGTGGTGGTGTAAAACGAACCAAAAACAATGTTGGTATATTCCAACATTTTTTAAGGCAAATGATAATCGAGTTGGGTTTGAGGTAAGCGCGTCAACACATTATCCTAAAAATTATGCTCATTACCCTTTATCTGATAGACAAGAATGGACGACTAACAAGAAAACAAAGACTTTTGGATCAAAATCAAATGTCTCTTTGCAGTTGCTATTTGGCAATTTCATTTGCGCGGCCTATTAAAATCTAATGTTGGGCAAATTTAAGATTGTCGATTGGAAGGATCAAAAGATGGCATCAACTGGATAACATTGTATAAGGCAACAAATATATATATCCAAAACTTGGTATTTTACAATTTCAGCTGAGATTACTGTTAACAAGTGCTTTTATTTTCGAATTTATGTTGTCGCTGCTGAAGATCCGTGTCCGGGATTGACACCTTGTCAAATATACACACTCGATGATCAGATTTAATCTAATATTGTATAATAAATGCCAGAACCACCAATTATAACCGTTGCAAGAGAATTTTATGATAATATGTTTAAACCGAGCAAAGGTGTTTATAAAGCAGATGCTAGCGATGAATCACAAGCGGTAAATAGAATCCTAACTAGGAAAAGTATTTTTATTCAAACGTTAAACGCTCCATTGATAGAAAATTTGAGAAATTATGCTCGCGTTACGCATATGCGAGGACCACAACTAACAGAAGCAATAAACGATTTTGATATCATAAACAGATACTGTTTTGCTGATGATTGTCTGGAAGAACAAAAAAAGTTGAAATCCTGGTGAAAAAATATTGTTCGAGCTTGACAAGGAAAATATTGATACAATAATACAATCAAATCTAATCAAAGCACGAGCTTATGGTGGAAGAGCTTATCAAGAAAAACGAATAAATGACAGTCATAGTCGTCTTGACAAATAAGCGGAATCTAAAAAATTAAATTTAATAAGAAAAAAAAGTTACACGATAATTTTCCAAAACGAGAGATTTTTAATCATCTCGGCATGTACTACCACGACAAACAAACCCTGGTTGAAATCGCTATTTTAACAACGATTACAACATTGATTATTAAAGTGTACTCAAACTCAATTCTACCAATGATATGTAAAAAAACAACAGAATTTGATCTTGTTACTGTTAACAAATCTGTAGGGATAATCAAAGATCTTAACGATGAAATTAATAATTTCAGTGATGTTGAGCGAGAAAAGTCTTTTGAAGAAGTCGAACAAACAAGGTTGGAGGAAAAGATTGATTCTGATGTTCCACTTCCATCGCTTCAGTGCTCTAGACAACTGTCAATACGAAATTATTACGATGAAACCGAGAAAATACTCACGACACCATACGAAAAATTAATGTTGAAGGTAGCTTCTGTTATTGGTCTTCTCACAATTGAACTAGACAGACTCCGAAAAGTAATTCTAATAAATTGTATAGTCGCATACGCAATTATCAGACAATATCTTGTCCTAAAATATTTTACGTTGGATCAAATAAGCTTGGAACTCGGGTTTATTGATGAAACAGACATAGAATACGGTAATTTGGTAAATAAGACAGATTTGCATGAACGTGAAGTTGAAAACACGTTTGATTCCTACGCTTTATTAAAAAAAAAATGAGATATTAACAGATGAACGACATAAGGATACTTCATCTGATGTTTATTACAAGTATAGACGTTTTATAGCTGATCCTAACAATAACAAGTTCCGTGAGTTTCTTGATTCAATTGTTGGTACTAGAACTTTTAATATTGTGTAAAGATTGTAGACAAATATTGTATAATGAAAACACAGATCATCAATTTCAATCATGTTTCTGAAGAAATTCCAAAACAGGATGTAGATGCACTAATGCAATATTACAAATTTTATCATGAAAACCTTTTGTTTGTAAAACAATGTTACAAGTATTATATTAGAATACTTCGATTAATATCATATTTGCCACTGTTAATGACTTGCTCAGGTATAATCTCAAGTGAAGCATTATTAAAGCCGTTTTTGTTAATAATATCCGGTGTTGGTGTTTCTCTTGCAACAGCGTGTAAAAAAATTTGAGCCTCGACTTGAGACTAAAAGAAATGTCTTCAAAACAGCAAGTATCACTTATAAAAATTATTTGATCAGATACGATCTTATTTACGAGGTGTAAAATATGATATGGACGGTTTAATACGCGAGTTTCGTGTTATTGACAGTGTGTTAACAGATATTCTACCAATGAGAGTTAGCAGGTATGAAAAAAATTATCAAGAAAAGTATGATGATGATAGGGTATGAAATTTTATCTAAACTTTACAAATAAAATAAACCCCTCTGCCCCGTGGTCGGTCCTTTTCTGACATGGGTCGGGGTGGTCAGGGGTGGTGGTGGGATGAACTGAAAGGGAGTCTTGGTCTAGAATCCTCTGTGGCCTAAAGAAGTTGGAGGTAGGGGGACGAAATGAAATCATTTAGAGAAAGGGGTCCGGGGAGGGGTTTTGAGCCAGAATCCTTGATTTTCCCTTCTACTTCACCTACCTCCTCACGAACTTTATCAACGCTCTCAAGTACTTGTTGTATTTCGTCTTGTAATTGTGGCTGAGCCACAGCTATGTCAGTTTGAAGTTGTCGTAGTATATTTTTTGTTGTTGTTTTTTTTTAGTTCTTTCTGTTATTTTTCCAGTTTGCTTCAGCGGTCTTCTCTAACGTGGGAAGAAGATCTTTGGTAGCCTTTGTAACCGGTTTAAATAATTGTTCTGAACCTTCTGCAAATTGCACCTGAGACTCCTGACGAGCTTGTAGTTGTTGCTTGGCAGAATCACGGACGGAGAGATATTTATTGATTGCCTCTAGTCGTTCTCTAGCTAATCTAGCTGTATGAGATTCCATTCTTGATATAATAATGATTTCTTTACAGCACACTACAACAGCAGGGTGGGTGAACGGTCAATAGTGAGTGGATGGGTGGGTAAACGAACACGCATAAAAAAATGAAAACACAAGCGTCAATAATAAAGTAATAAAATGAGCTAACCCAATTAGAGAAATCTCGGTCGGTGAGAGGCTTCGGTTTGACGTTATTGACCTTGTATTTTCGTTTCGTAGGAAGCTTTATTTTCGCAAACGGACCCTCCTAGAAAATGGTCTGTTCACCCTCCCTTCTGCTCTTCATTCTCTCTGTATGTTGCAAAAGCACTTGGCCAGGTGTTGATGTGAAGCATGAAGATGTACTGGCCATCGGTTCTGTATGCTTGGGTTCATCTTTTGCTATATTCTTTTAACTTCGTCACTAAAGATATGTATTAAATATTCATTTGTATTATAATTTATTTTTCAAATTTATTTCTTTGTGTTTTGTATTAAAGACTTAGAACTGAAATACTTCATTTTAGCAAGAATACATAATAACAGATCTAAAAATAATTCACATCTTGACTGCAGCTCAAAACTTTAACTCATAACATAAGAGCCTGCCAGCCATATATTCTGGTAGCACTAAAACATGCTTTCCTATCATGACTAGAGATCCTTTTGTAATTGTAGTCAATGCAATGCTTTATAATAAATTTACTAGTAGTTGAAAGATGTACAATAAAATCTTAGCATCCAGCCTATTGTAAGCACGAGATCAAAACTGTACTGGATTAGTTCTACATTCAGATACAGAAATCCCTATGAACAGTTCAACATTAAACATGTATTATTTGTTCTACACGTTTACATGATAGGGCTATTAAGCTTTTATGCAAGTAATGTGCTTGTCACATTAACCCAAGGTGTGTGTGTGTGTGTGTGTGTGAGGGAAAGAGAGGGCATACATATTGTATGCATGTGGACCTATATGTATCTAAGTTCCCTAACGGAATTTAAAGAACCTGTCTCACGAAGGTAGCCTAATGGACATGTATACAAATGACCTTTATGAACACCCTGTTGTAAAAATAAAATCCACCCCAACGTATATAATATACACAATGCAATCACAGAGTGAACTATCGATCAGCCGATCATATTTATTTTGGGAATCTTACAAAGCACACCAAGTAATTGTGCAAAGATAGTAATAATAAAACAGTGTGCTTACAAACATAGGAACAAGACATTGACAATTGGAGAACACTTTATACGTAGACATTGGCCTACCTGTCCAACAACAACTTCGCAATTTCAGTGTCTGATGCCAGTCCTAATTCCTCCATCAATGTTCTCCATCGAACAAACTGGTCCCCAAGACGAATCCTTGATAGGTCCCGTTCGGTTTCTCTGACAGTTTTTCGAGGTTTCTTCTCGGAAAGCGACAAGCGCGGCGACCTTTACGTTGTTGATTTTCTCGTGCGTCCGCCATTTTTGTTTATAGTAGATATTTAAATTAGAACCACGTGACTCATAACCCGCCCACTGAACGAAGATGACGTATACGTTTTAGTGGTCACGTGGGGTTTCCGTAACAGTTGATGACCTACAAGTTTCAATTAAAGCGGACTCCCACAGAAATTCATTTTCTCTCGTTTATTTATCAATTAGTTAATTGAATCTTCTCAAACTCTAGGTTTTTGTGAATTATTTCAGCTTTTAATTTGACACATTTCATTATTTTCATGATCTTTAACATTCATAAAATTACAGACACTCTGCACTATTGTGTCTGTAACGATATGATGTGACTCTTCAAACTATTATTAAAATAAAATAAGATACGAATAAATGTACACCTCCCGTAGTTACGTCACGGTATAGACAGTGTGCATAATATTTAGGTAGCAGAGCCATCCACCCCAAACTAAAAAAAAAAGAATATTTCCAAAATTATCACATAATTTGCGTCGAACTGTGAGAGTCTCTGGATGTCAAAAATGACATTCGGACCTGAAAAAAATGCATGTGTAAATTTTGGGCGTTGAATTAATAAACTCTATTTGATATGAGCTTCAACTGACTTATCAGGACACACGATTGATTTTCGTATGTTTTGATATATGATTTGCAACCCAAAAATAAGAACATTTTCTTTCCCCCATGGTGTACTATATTTTCTGTGAATTTTGATATTAAGGCAGGCTGATGTCTCATCAAAGTTCTGCATAAAACTGCCCTTGCACACTCAGTCGAACAAATATTTCCTTTAGCAGACGTTGCAGTCTTGTATTGCCTTGACCTGTTTGTCTGATGATTAAAAGAAAATGAAAGAATAATTTTATTAGCCTTCTTTATGTAAGGGATAATATTCTGCATTAGTACAACATGTTTGTCTTTCTGGATTTGCTTCCCTTGAAATAAGATGCTAAAGAAGATTTCGACTAGGAACAACAAATTTAGGCTTAAACAATAATAGCATCCCATTTTGTTATTGAAATTAAGGAAGTGATAGCAACATTGCACAGTAAATACAGAGTGCATTAAACAAACATGATTTGTTGGCTTTAGGCTAAATGAAAATTATTAAATCCTGTTTGTACATTCAAATGTAATTGGATATTTTCAAGTTGACGATTGAATTCTTTAATGCATATGCCGCAGCCCCCCCCCCCCCAACAAATAATAAGATATAATGCTAATATGATATTAGTAAAGTGGTATCTGAAGCAAATAATGATGATTGTCACGGATCATATTACACGGATGATATTACACGGATGATATTACACGGATAATATTACACGGATGATATTACACGGATGATATTAGTAAAAGTCGAAGTAGCAGCAACGGTAAGCGGTAGTATTAATCAAAGTAGTGATCGTGGCATGGCACTAGCAGTAGACATATAAGTAAACCTAGGAATAATAGTAGCTGCTGTTGTTGTTCTTATGATGTTATAGTTGTTGTTGTTACAGACACATACGAGGGAGATCGAGAAGGATTAGTAAACTTACGTGTAGAAAATGCATTAGAAATTGATTGGAAAATATCAATATATAGAAATATTAAAAAAGTAATTAAGTTGTAGTGGGAATTAATATCTGTACCAAAATAGTATATGGAAGCGGAAGCATTACTAAATATTTACCACAACTTGAGGAAACTGAATAGCCATTTTTGGTTGGGGAAATTCTGACAGCGAGACATTTACGAAATGCAAGGTCAAAACTGTAATATTTTTAATGTTTAATTTGACCTAATTTTAGAAGATAGATGCTACTAATTTAAGTTGGAAATAATGTTGCGCCAATTGATGATTTCTTTTTCTAACATTATGTTCCATATTTGCTTTAAATCTATGATTCTTGTGAAAAAATATGAAGACATTTTTATCTTTACTTAGACTTTGTTTAAAAATCTTTTTTCATCATTCTTAGAGTCGTCCACTCTTTGCCAGTTTTTCTTTTTTTTTTAATTTTTAAAATGCAAGTGGCGAGGTACAATGAATTACAACACTATTGTCCTTATCTCTGAGTTGTACTTTTTTATGGCAACATCTCCTCTGATGATACCTGATTCTGTTTATAGTCTATACCTTTCTATTTAGATACTAGATAAAAAGTAACACGTTATAACCTTTAATTTGGGATAGATACAATCTTCTTAATGTGTGAGCTAGAAAGGAACTTATAACAAGGCAACAGCATCATCCCTGGTTCAAACCCTACTACTGTTGGGTTCGATTTCCCACTGTGGGTGAGACTGACATGTAAATCCATCCCAAGGCAGTAGGATAGTCCTTGGTTCAAATCTTATTGTTTGGTCCGATTTCCCAAATCTGTATAAACTGGATGGAAAAATCTAACCCAAAGCTACAAGATCGTCCCTGGTTCAAATCCTACTCCCGTAAGGTTAGATTTTGCATATCATAGGCATTGTTAAAATAACGTTTATTTCCCTTTATTTTTAGGTATGCTTGATGGGTGTAATTTGGATTATAGAATATAGAGCTTGGCCTTACTTCAGATGTGAAACTTCTACAACAATTATATATAAAAAAAAAAAAAAAATGTTTGTTCCGCTTGTCATTTTTACTTATGGATTTCGAAGGTATACAGTTATAAAAGAGCCTATAGCTCTTTATTCCTTGTTGTATGGTAATTCATTCATTGCACGTTCAGAAGCTGTATTGCAAAATTCGTTTTCCCTACTGTAGTAACTGCTAAAGTTGATGTAATTTGGACTAGTTCCGGCAGTATTTCTGAGCACACGGGAGCAACCATTTTGGTTACCTGTGTGCTTTGATCGTGTACAGTTTCCGCAAGTACAATGTGTGAATAAATTTCAGCCACAGTACACGAAAGTATCATAGAGGCATGCCAACATTCTATCAAATGTGCATGCAACCAACTTCATCTTACATTTGTCACTCTCTCAGAAGTACTTAATATCTGTAGAGCGCCATCTTTCTACAGTAGATTATTCAATGACATATTTCGTCTTCATTTGTATTGCGTCATTAACATCTCTCACACTTTGATCTAATTAATTATGAAAGATGCAAATGACGAGATAAATAGAATAATAGAAATAATATTCTTAATGGCACAGAAACCTTTTGGACTGTTTCCCAACATCCCCACTCATAATATGCCATTCTGTTTGTCTTCTACTCCTTTTTACTTAGAAATGACACAAAAGATAAAGTGTCAAATCAGTTAATTAGTGGTAGATGGAATCTTTGTCGGCCGGACAAAGTAATATAACAGAAGGCAATACGATCGTCCCTGGTTCAAACCCTACTCCTCTAGGGTTTGATTTCTCATTTTTGCTCACACATGTGGCATACTTTTTCTTGCCACCACGTGCTAACTTTTTTCGGTGAAAACGTTATTGTTGTTGTTGTTATAGTTTAACGCCATTTTTCAGCACAATATAGGCTATATATGGCGGCCAGGAAAAATGTTGGAGGAAGAAACAGAGAAAAACCCCGGAAAGAACCACAGACCCACGAGAAGATACTGGCAAGTTTTCTCACGTACCCACATTGAACGAGCCTGAGACTCGAACCCACGCAGACAGAGGTGAGATGGCAGTGATCCGTAACGGTGAGCGCTTTAGACCACTGGGCCACTTGGGGCCCCTAGGTGAAAACACAATGAATGCAAACCGTTCTAAAAGTTTGCATTAGGATGCTTCCATGACGTTAATTATATGCTGTCATGAGAATTTCAGATGTATCGTAAGGACAAATATAAATATTATAACGTGTAGATCTGGCTCTAATTCAATCTTTCTCCTGTGGCGCAGGATCAATCATGTCTTCTTTAAAATCGCTAGTGTGAACTTCTGCTAATATTCCTCAGAACAGAGAAAGTCGTTGCTTAGTCTCTCTTCTCTTTGGTTTGGTTTGCCATGGATACCTCTCACCCTTATATATATATATATATATATATAT
>JAECUM010040220.1:0-17176 GCA_016617855.1 Megalonaias nervosa | reverse complement strand
AAGAGTTTGCAGATTCGTACACTGTCTCACTTTTGTGTGAAGATTATGGGTCATTATTAAGTATACACGTTTGGACTAGCTGCTGTTTTATCGCCGACGTGAGCGTTGTTAGGACGAACTAAGAGAGATGGCAGATCATTATCCAAATAACATACTGACCCAAGCTGTGCTGCTTCTTTGAAAACGGACCTTGAAGTCGAATTGAATACTTTAATTTCGGACACCAGGATTGCCATTTCAAATTTCCAATGCAAACATATCGAAAAGATTTACGTGCATAATAGTAGCATTTCTGAGAAAGAATTATCATTATCACTCAATTGGAATTTCTGGTATGCTTAAATATTAATCAGATATTTCTGCGAGCCAGATGTCTTAGCTATATGTATTTTTCTGTTCATCTTTAACTTCGATTGATAGTGGCTACCAATATTTGGAAAAAGAAGGTTTCGGGTTCGTAAGATATTTCTCAAACCGAATAATCAGCTGAACAGTAGTTATCGATCGCCCAGCTTAGTCATTTTTGACACATTGTCCTCCAGACCAAACTCATGCAAGTCCAGTTTGTATCCATCAGAAGTCTTATCGTCTATTAATTTTAAGCTTCCAATCCCATTTCCAGTGGGTTTTTTTAAAATAAAAAATATAATGAATAAATGTAAACGTTGATATGATAGAGGACAACCTAAAAGTGTCCAAATTTAGTATAATTTCCAAGGTATACATGCATTCGTCCTCACGTATATAAAAGGAGGTAAGTCAAAGAGAACGTCCCCTTATTTCACAAACGAAAATAGTACATCTTCATTTACAACTGTAATCAATATGAATGATTACTTATTTATTATCTGCATCTTTATTCTGTAAATGTGTTGTACTAGAGGTTGTTATTATGGGACTATCATTATTCGTTTACTGATTGTCTACATAATTCTTACACATGATCTCTTTTGGTTCATTATCAATCTTTTGAATAATTGTTTGTTACACACTGCATATCAGTCGTTGGAAGCGAATGACATAACACATCTGTTACCAAATGCAATTAAATTTATACGTTAGCCAGTACAATTAAATAAGATATGATCTCTCTTTAGGTCTTATATCCGTATATCTTTAACCATATTTTTGGGAGAGGTCAAAACTATGACACTGAGGACAAATTATGACAGTCAGGACACAAATGTGACAGTGATGTCATTCAGTTATTTTTATGTTCCTCATAACAATCCTTTAACATATTTATTGCTAGCACTTACGGACGATGCTAAAGTATTGGGATATAGTAGAACATTCAGACTATAACAATGTCCTAATCATCATTAGATTCAACAGAGTCATGATCAGAGAGAAGATTGTTGGCCTGTCTGCAGGTTTATAATTACCGCTATTAATATTATGATTGCCACTGTCATTACAAGAACTACAACTATTATAACCACCTTTAACGGCATTTATTCATGTGCCTGCCTAAATTGTTCACTGCTGTTCTCAGTGTTTTATCTTGTTTGTATTTTGATAAATTTGGTTCATACATTAGTCACTAAATTCGGTTGACTTATGGGTATTAATACAACCTCATGTATGGGTTCAGTTGTGGGTACATATCTAAGTATAAATTCATGCATTAGTTCTGTTAGAGGTGAAACATTAGGTATTTTACTGTTATAGATAAGAGTTTAAGCACTGATTTTTAAGCTACGTTTCCAGCTAGTACCATAACTACCTTTTTATTAAAAATAGTCATTCACATTTTCAGCCAATATTCCACTCACTCTCATAAGTATGTATCAGTTAGTCTATCCATTTACTACTGTAAATTATTGTCAGCACCTCTTTTGCTGCATACCTCATGAGGTATTGAGAGGTTTATACGGGCGTCAATCTGTTTTAGAGACCAGTGCAAGGTGTAGATAGCAGAATAGTATACAAAATAGGATAGGAATTGGCTCATACGTTATCTGTAGTGTATTTTATGTTCATTTTTGTTTTTCACTCTTCCCGTGCGGTAGGATGGACCTGATTTAACTCTATGTTTTAAAGTTGAAATAACTGGAGTTACGAATTGATGTTCTTGTTTTCTTCCATTAATATATAATACTACAAATTACAAGATAAATTACTCAGTGGCTGAAAACTGGTAAAACCAATCCGGTTCTCATCTTTGACAATCTGTGTCTCTCCCTTTATATATATATATATAGTATATATATAGTATATATATATATATATATATATATATATATATATATGTTATATATATATATATATATATATATATATATATATATTCCATCCTAATCGAGAACAGAAACATACGAATAGGAGATTGTAACTACGATCTTCAACCAGTGGAGACTGTCGTCGCATGAGGTCACATGTCGGAAGTTCCAAGTCTGATCGGGGACCGTTATGTTCTACTGGAGTAAGCAAATATAAAACAAAAAATATAGTAGAAAATAAGGGTTTGTAATATTTTAGCATAAATAGAACATAAAATATGCCGACACAGTCCTTGCATGTGACACATTCTTTGGATGTCGTTGACTGCAAAGCACAGAAAGTTTAACCTTCTGTAATACCGTGGATTTAGATTTATGTATATTTTTATCTGTCATTGGTCTAAGTACTTAATGATGATCGTTTGTCATTGTATCAGTTATGATTTAATTTAAAATTTTGTTTCCATTGATCTAAAATGAAAACGTTATCTGGAAAACGCTAGGAAAATCTCTATGATTAACGCCTGAAGTTCTCACTCGATGGAATGTCGTTTAAATCCCTTTTCGCGTTTGTTTTATTTGAAAGTAGAGAACAGTGATGAACGAACTGCTGCAATATAAAATTAAACCTCCCTTACTGTCGTTGTATCTCACAATGTAGATGTAGAAAATGTTAGTGAAACAAATTTAGAAGAGGAACTTAATACTCGTTTCCGACGTTTCACTGGACAAGATAAACAAAACCATTTTCGTCCCCTACACGCTACGGTACCTCGATATGTAACAGATTTACAAGATAAAGGGGCAAAAGGTGAGAAGAAATACTGAATAGTGAATGAAGCAACGAGGATGGTACGAGATGACATGTGCTGGTTGTTGCAATGTTTGTTGGTGGAGTTCTGGTTTATCTCAAATGAGGGTACCTAACACAAGGGTATTGCTTGAAACAATTTATCATCACATCTGACAAAGCCCCCATTTCGAGAGAGACAGAGTCTTTGAGCGCGCATATATGGTAATGAATACATGGTCTATTTCAAATACAATAAAATATAGACTTTTTCAATATTGCTACTCTGGTAAGATAACTCCTGATAATAATGATAATTTCAGATTTATCATATCACTTAAACGCCCTAATATAATACATGCCTTTTGAGAATATACATTAGTATGCAATAGCAAATATTGTGAACGCATTTGAATCAATGTATTCTACATTAAATATATGCGACTGATAAAGAATTTCACCAATTCTATTATCAACGACTTCGACTATGCAAAATGAACGCTTTTCATTGCAAATCATATTCACAGATAAAGCTCGCCAGCTAAGGCAAGACTATTATGACAAGGTCACCGTATTGATAGATTCTGGAGTATGGGATCTGTAGTAGCCGCTTTATATAACAAGGCACCCATCTCTCTCTCTGTCTGTTTGTTTGTCCGTCTCTGTTTGTCTGTCTGTCTGTCTCTGTCTCTGTCTCTCTGTATATATATATTTATAATCTCCTTGCATAAGTAACTATATACACATATCTATCAATCAACCAATACACCCATATAATTCCGTTTGCTCATGTATTACCTTACCTACTTGCCAATTTACAGCCCCAACATGTGGTTAACTCACATGAGCTTAACTGTAAGATAAAAACATATTGATTATGTGTCAGAAATGTTCTTGTCGACATGTTGCCCTCGATACGAATTCTTCAAAGGCCAAGGACTGGGTTCCATATTAGAGTCCCTGGTTATACAAGGATGCTGCATTTGTGGCCCATCAAATTTCATTGGAGTAATTTATTATTCAAATAAATTATTATGGCTATTACTTTGCAGACAAAAATAGAATTTATGAACGTCGTCATTATATATGTTCCGTTTTTTTTTATCACAGAGGAACATATGCATGCACCATGGCACACATGCTCGCTCACATAGATAAAATCTAATTACATTCCTGTTTGAAGCTATGCATCGAGAATACATCCCGCAGATCCCCTTTTGTAAAACTGATGAAGTGCGACAAAAGATAAGAGAAGCTTACTCACACATTATGAACAGTGTAAGTGATGACATCTTAACCGCTAAACACGTCTACATTCTTTTGATTTGTATAGTGGAGATTTTTAACGCAAAAAGATAATTTGGAATCAGGCAATGATTAATCCAGCATTCTCTCTTGGATTAATGAAGCAATGTAGATTTTTGGGATAAGCGTATTGGATTTCTTCAATAATAATTTGCGCTACTGTAGATTTTTTTGATGTAATTAGAGTACAACGTCCCTGAACAGGCTCGTCTGTAACCAGTTCTCCACTCTTAGCAAGTCCCATTGTAGGACTGGATAATTATTGTCACAAAAAGAGTTATGATGCTAAACAGAATTTCACACAGAGGCCACCTTTATGAAACGATCAATATGTTGATATAAATAATGCCCACGTTAGAGAAGTTTCTTATTTCTTAAGAAAACTGAACATTCTGCTAGATGACAAAAACGTATTCAAGTATGTTTCCTTCCTTATCCTTTCTGATTGAAAAAAAATAATCTTATGTCCTTCGATGTAATCGATATGGCATGTCATACCTGTGCTTCCTTTGAGACAAATTTGAAGAAAGCATTAAGTTTTGTACATTTTGATGCAGATATCGTAACTTATAAAAACTGACATAATTTATTTGTATTTTGCCATAGGTGAACCTCCGCTACAAAACAATAGACGATCGAAGTATATGAATCCGTGTCATCCTTCAAGACTTTATATTTTTCAAGGTAAGACATTGTATTAACATGGGATTTCTGAACATTCTGATGTGTTTGTTTTACCCATGAACACATGGTTTAATGGAAATCCTCCATTATGTCTCATGTCTCACAGGCGCTTTGTTTTTTTAAAATCATAAGCTAAACGTCTTTATTGATACTTTAACTGTTATAGACTGGATTGTTCTTTTGTCATTTATCACATTTATGTGCCAACACCAATCACTTCCACAAAGGTTCTGATTTAAAAAGAAAACAACAACCAACAACCCCCAAACAAACGGACGATTTCAGAATCTTTATGGTACTTTATGATTAGAAGTGGAATACAAATTCTAGGCAGTGCTTTTTATGCGGAGGAAACATGTTATGAACATTGCAACAGAAATAGGATATATTTCTATACGCTAATAGAAATGATTAAGCTTTTCATTCAATCTACTCTTCGTCTTCCGATATTTCTTGTAAGTTGATAAAGAACAAGAAATTTAAAAAACAAAAAGAAATGATATTCTACACTTCCAATCCTGAAGTATGCAACTAATTAATGGACCTAAAAAGGGATAACCATAGAATAACCTAAAATTACTCTTTAAAGTAACATCGTCTATAAACGAATGGTTTTATACTGAAACCTTTGCCTCTTTGTTACACGTATATGTTCTGTTGATAGTGGAACTGTTGTGGAAGTATTAATCATGGAATTCATCCCTTTTGTGTGGTGCAAACCGTCCAGTGTCAGATGGTTTGTACAGCCGATGTGCATTTAGTGATAAAAGTTATGAACAACACGAATTATATATTAGGCGGGACCTTTGTAATCTTGTCGCCAATGTGTATACCGAATAAAGTGCAATTGACTAACAACTATAGCAGACGTGGAGTTGGGGATTATCAATTCACCTCAAAACCATGAAGATGATGTGCAGGAGTATTACTACTCTGCTCGATAATAATAATAATAATAATAATAATAATAATAATAATAATAATAATAATAATAATAATAATAATAATAATTGTTATTATTATTATTATTACTATTATTATTATTATTAATGTTATTTTCGTCACCAATTCTTATCTTTCTCAAATGTTTTAATTCAAGATATGTCAATAGGATATCTCTTCTTTCAGTGATCATCATTATGTCCTAAAGTGTCAAAACCTTACCGACCTTGCTACTTTTCTCTCTATGAGCGACATGTCCAAACTGCTCCAAATAAACCCGATTTCACATTTGTACTCTTAAAACAAACTAGATTTTGCTGTTTTCTTGATCGTTTTATCTCTTCGCTATTCGATTTCTCTGAATTATTGTCCATTTTACCTGCTCTTCTCAAGAAATCTAGATTTTAGTAATTGTGAAAATAAAACGTTTTTCAGATGTAATTGCTTTTGAGACTACAATGGCTGTAGTGTCACGTGGGCTACACATTTTCTCGAAAGTATAAAGTCTAAAGCAGATTATCGATAAACATTACCTTTTGCTTATAGTTGACTGTTGTGTTCAGGACATTCTCTGCACATACGTTGAACTTATTCCAGGTGCAATGATCCCCCACGTTAGGGTTATCTTTATTCTTTAGTGATGTGAATGTGATTGGTTGGTTGGTTGATTGAATTTTTCTGCGCACCAGCACTGTTAGGCTATTTAGCGCCATACAAAAGGTTATATGCTTGATCATTTAAAAGTGGTCAAAGGTTTCGTATCGACCAGCGATACGAAACCAAACAATTGAAAGTAAAACGATAAGATGGTAACGGTGTTAAATAGATGAAGTTTCCCGATCAACGGGGAATGTAAATGGTATATGATGATGAAGACAGATGAAAAGTAATTAATATTTAGGGACGGTATATATAGCACATAAAACTGCTCAAGGTGATAGCGTAAAAACCATAGCTGATAAAAAATGTTTCCTTCTTTCAGGAATTCTATAACATAAGACACGTTCACTGTATTAAAGAGCTCTCTAATGTCATGCATATTGTAATACTGATCACGCGTAGGTTGGAGGTCGAAACACTCCAACATAAAGTGCTTAACGGTGAATGGTTCCTTACAAGAAATGCACTCTGGTGGGCCCTCTCATTTTAGTATGTGGGAGTGGGTTAAATAAGTTTGACCAATTCGAATTCCTGCAATGACTACCTCCTCCCTACGGACGGCTCTTTAAGAAGGAGTCCATTCGCCTAGGGTTGGCTTGATGGCATGAAGTTTGTTATTCACGGCATCATTCCACGATGCCTGCCATTTCTGACGTAAACATTCTTTTATACTAGGTTTAAAATCTGTATAAGGTATTTTAAAATCAGATGGTTCTAGTGATGGGGCCATTTTAGCAGCGCGGTCTGCTTTGTCATTACCTTTAATTCCAATATGGCTGGGTAACCAACAGTATACTATATTGTGGGAGGTACTCAGCTTAGTATGTTTGAGGAGAATATTGGCTAATAATGGGTTCTCCAATTTTCTATGATGTAGTGACTGAAGTACTGATAGTGAGTCGGAGAAAATGATGCTATTTAAAATATGTTTGTTTTCAATATATTGCAAAGCAAGGTCTATTGCTCTGATTTCGGCTGAAAAAATTGATGTACCATTTGGCAAGCGAACTTTAGTTGTGTGTTGTGTGTTTTCCACTAACGAAGGCTGCAGCAGCCTTTTCCTCATCTTTTGATCCATCAGTATATAGTCTTGTATAATTTTCAAATTGGGTGAGGAGTTCGTGATTAGTATTGTGGAAGATAGAAGGGTTTTCTCCGATTTGTTTCCATCGTGTAACGTAAAAAGTTCTTTTGGTTGTTGAAGTAACCAGGGAGGTGTTTCGGAGATGAACGTTTTCTGAAGTTTTGAAAGATCAATTTTGGTACTGTCAAGGCATGGTAATATTCTAATGCCAAAGGTAGGTGTGGCGTTTGGCTTTTTTTCGTACAAGGTTTTGTATTTGATTTGAAAAACAGCCAAAAAAGCAGGGTTCAGAGGGTTTGATCTTGAGAGCATACTGTGCGGAAAGCGTTTCTATACGTTGTGGTAAAGGTGGTTCGTTCTCTTCAACGAGTAGGCTTTCACACGGGGATGTCTTAAATGCTCCCAGAGCGAGTCTTATTCCCTGATGATGAATTGGGTCAAGCATCTTCAAATAGGACTTCTTAGCTGAACCATAAACAACGCAACCATAGTCTAGTTTCGAGCGAATAAACATTCTATATAAACTGAGTATGACTTTTCTATCAGCACCCAAGTTAGTGTGCGCTACTACTTTAAGTAAATCTAGAGATTTCAAGCATTTAACTTTCAAATTCTTCAGGTGTGGAATAAAAGTCATTTTTCTGTCGAAGATAATACCTAAAAAGTTTGTTTCCTCAACAACTGGAATAGGTGTTCCGTCCAGCGTGAGTTTAGGTTCATCATGATATCTTCGTAACTGACAGAAATGCATATATACAGTTTTTGATTTCGAGGATTTGAAATCGTTAGTATTGGCCCAATTTTGAATCTTGTTGATATTTTGCTGAAGTTGTCTTTCAATTGTATGCATGTGTTTTGATCGGTAACATATTAGAAAGTCATCAACGTACAAAGAGCAATCCACACTAGGAGCCAGACACTTGGTGATGCTAATAATTTTTATGTTGAAAAGCGTCACTGATAAAATACTGCCCTGGGGCACACCCATCTCTTGATAGTGTATGTCAGATAGGGTGGAGCCCACCCGTACCTTGAATTCTCTGTCTGAGAGAAAGTTTGATATGAAAGAGGGCAGACGGCCTTTTAGACCCAGATCATGCAGGTCTTTTAGTATTCCGTACTTCCATGTTGTGTCATAGGCCTATTCTAAGTCACAGAAAACCGCTACTAAGTGTTCTTTCTTGATGAAAGCTTCGCGAATACATGTTTCCAGTCTAACCAGATGATCATTGGTACTACGACCATAACGAAAACCACTTTGGGAAGGAGATATTAAATTGTTGGTTTCCAAATACCATAAAAGCCGAGAATTGATCATTCGTTCCATTATTTTGCATACGCAGCTAGTCAGTGATATTGGGCTATAGTTGGTAGGATCTGCTCTATCTTTGCCTTGTTTGGGAACTGGTATTACTGTTTCTTATTTCCAAATTTTTGGTACATTACCAGTAATCCATAAATCATTGAAGATTTCCAAAAGAACTGTTAAGGATGGTTCTGGAAGGTGTTTCAAAAACTGGTAATATATATCGTCAGACCCAACGGATGTATCATGGGCCTTATTCAAAGATTTCATAAGCTCCGATAATGAAAACGGTTGGTTATAACTCTCTGATTTATTCAATGTGAATTTCAGCCGTGCCTTTTCTTTTTGAGCTTTTAATCTTCGGAAAGCTTCTGCATAATTAGACGATGAGGAATTTTTAGAGAAACAATCAGCAAGTATATTAGCTATTTTATGTTTGGTATTGAAATTGTTGTTATTTAGTTTCAAATGTCGGAAAGAATTGTGTTTTCTCTTTCCATTTATTTTGCGGATAGTGTCCCAAACTTTCTTTATAGAGGAACGAGAATTTAAAGTTGAAACATATTTTTTCCATGATGCTCTTTTACTTTCTTTAATCGTGAGGCGAGCTTTGGCCCGAACAATACGGTACTTAGTTAAATTTTCGGGCGTAGGACGATTATTGAAATTATTCAGTGCTTCTCGACGTTGTCTAATGGCTTCTTTACATTCTTTGGTGAACCACGGTTTTTGTGTTCTTTTACAGTTCGGCGAGGACTTAGGAATGGATTCTTCTGCAATCTCAATTAAAACAGTGGTAAAATATCGAATAGCGTCATTGCCTTTTAGAACCGTATCCCTGTTAAGCCTAGTTGTACAAAGTGTTTCAAACTTGCCCCAGTCGGCTTTCTTCAAGTTCCACCGTGGAACCGCTTCATCAATTGCAGAGTTAATATTTTCAAGGGAGATTGGAAAGTGATCACTGCTGTGAAGGTCATCGGCGACCTTCCAATTATAATCCAAAAGTAGGAAAGGAGAACAAATTGTCAAGTCGATACACCTGTATGTACCCGTTTCTGGGTGTAAGTATGTCTGAGATTTGGTGTTATATAGACACAAGTCGTGTCTAGTAATGAAATCTCGACCTTTTTGCACCTGTCGCTTATGCAGTTTGATCCCTATAAAATGTTATAGACATTAAAATCACCGAGTAAAACAAATGGCGATGGAAGTTGGTGAACAAGCGTGTCTAATTCATTTGGTAATAGGTTGGTGTTTGGTGGTATGTAAATAGAACAAAAGGTAATCACTCGATGTAGAGTGACACTCACAGCAAGAGCTTGCAAATTTGTGTTTAATGGGATGAGGGGTTCTATTGTTCACAGCAATAGAAGCTCCTCCTGAGGTCCTGTCAACATTCTGAAAGTAGGTGTTAAATAGGGAATAGTTTTTAAGTGTGATGTTATCCGTATCGTTTAAAAAGGTTTCCTGAAGGCATAGTATTGCAGGATCATATTCGTTGAAAAGCAGAAGAATATCATTATAATTAGCTTTGAATCCTCGACAGTTCCATTGTATGATGGTGTTCTTCATTATAAGTTTAGAGTGGAGATTCTGGAGCTAGGTGAGACCTTTCGCGGGTAGAGTCTGTATGATTATTTCTCTGGAGGAAGTACGGGAATGATTTTTTTGTTAGGTCTGGAACTACTTTGAGAACATGGAGCAGTTTCTTCTGCATCCATGCTCTCAGTGTATCCATACCTGTTATAGAGTTTGATGGGGTCATCTGACCCCTTGTGCTGCCTATTTCCTTGAGATCTGTTTTTATTCTTTGGTGATTTCGGTGGAGGGGTATTAATCAAAGTTGTTTGGGTAGATGCCGTGGTTTTTTGTGCTTGGTAATGGGGGGTGGGGGTGGGGTGGTGGGTGTAGGGGTGTTAGAGCTAGGTGTTGACTCGGGTGGATCTGTCTGTGTTTGAGTGTCCTTCGTTGGTTTGGGATTGTTTTTAACTACAGTGGAGAAGGATGGGCCAGGAAGGGATGTTTTTGCCTGTACAAGCTTTCTGGCCTCTGGATAGGGAATATTAACTGTGTATTCTACCCTCTGTATTTCCTTCTCCTATTTCCAGGTATCACAAACCTTGGAATTGGCGTGGTACTCCTTTCCACAGTTGACACAATGCGGAGTTGCTCTGCACTCAGATTCCTGATGACAGCGGTCTCCGCATCGGCCACATATTTGGCTTTTTGAGCATCGGTCTTCGTAATGGCCATATTTCTGAAACTTATTGCATCGGAGTGGGTTTGGAATGTATACATCAACCTTCACTTACACAAATCCAACTTTGACCATTCTGGGTACTGTTGGCCTGTTGAAGGTGAGTACAATGGTGTTGGTGTCCTGCAGGTTGTTGTTACGTTTATGCGTATTCTGCGGACTGCAAGGACACCTTCGTTTTTCATCCCCTCAATGATATCCGTGTCGCTGACTCCAGCCAAGCCACGACAGCGAATCACGCCTTTGGACGTATTGAGTGTTGTATGCGCGAATGATGAGACTGGAATATCGAAGAAAGTTTTTATTTTCTTGATGTTTTCTGTTTGGCTACGTCGTTCGCATTCAACAAGTAGGCAACCCGATTTCAACTTTTTAACGCTTTTTGGTGTGCCGATCGACCCCGTTATAATCTTTTCAATTACAGAGGGAAAGAGTGCACTAAGCGGTTTTGAGGCATCGTTTGATTGTATAACCATGAAGCGTTGGAATGACTCCACACTGCATGGTTCATCTTCCGAGTCAGATAGTGTTTTTCGTTCGTTTGAGTTGTGTTTGTTTTTAATTTTCCTTCTTTTTTTTTAAGACTTCAGCACCCGTGCTCCCCACCGACCATGGAGCCCAACAAGGGGACACTTTTCTAGTGCCAGGGATACACAGATGTTATACTCAGTCAGTAAAATTACCTCCCGATTGACCCGTTAATTTACGGCCTTCTAGGAAATCTTCTAAGACTTGGGAAAGGGAAAGTTAAAGGAATAGACTGTAGGGGCAACGGTGGTATCAAGAGAGATACAATTGGAAATAGACAGGAAGTGAACGAGTAAATAAAGATCTCCTAGGGCTCGGCGTGACTAGCCGATTTGTCGAGACCGGGCCCATCCCGACCACCCGTCTATAAGAAGTAGAGGCCAAAGTAGTGTGTTGCATTGGAAAGCCTCTACTCAACTACCAGGATCCTTTCCTTCCCCGACACGGGTAGCAACCCACGGCAAACAGGTGCCTCTACTTAGTCGCCTCTTACGACACGTAGCGAGGCACGGCGGGCAATTCTACAACACCGGACCCGTAGGGTGAATGTGAATGTGAAAAGAACTCCACAAACACTCTTGTCTGTTGTAGGATGGCGTGAGCTTGCCTTTGGACTGATTTTTAGAGTATTTGAGAAAGCTTCAGGTATTGGGCAATATTCCTTAAACATAAAACTAAACGAAAGCTGGGGTTGTCTGTTTACTAACCTCAAATGAATTCTGTCATATATAATACCAGATTATAATCCAGATAACTCAAAGCTATGATATATTGGAAATTGATTTAGAGTACCCCGAACGTCTGCATGATGAAAATAAATTTTAACCGACGACACTCAAAATGTTAGCGGCTAAAATTTAAAAGCTAAATAAATCTCACCAAACTGAGAATAATATCTAAGCAGTAATTTTATTATTTGTGATACATTCTTACCCAATGTAATGAACGAAGAACATATGTTGTACACTACCAAATTATATATGTAGGTTTAAATCATGGTATGAAGGTTACAAAGGTACATAGGGTGTTAGATCTAAATAAAAAAAAATGGATTGCTTTATATATTGAAGTCAATATCATCTTACAACACAATCCAGTCAAGAAGTGAAAAGATTTTTCATGATAACAGCGTCTTCGTCACACGGATGGAAAAGCCGAGAAAAATAATATGGCTCTTGTTAGGTGAAATAAATTTTACAGAACCAGGCTCCTTTAATTAAAAAAAAAAATATAATTAGCAACTAGTAGCAATTAATCGAGTGAAATCACATACAAAAGTATAGCCAAATTGACGAAATTTCTATGGCACTTTCATACTGGGCCTATCAAAATCACTCAGGCACCACTTGTAATAAATTTAAAGAAAAACGTGTAAACCATGTTGAGTTATTATATACTGAAACCGAATCTTATATCAGAATCTAAAATAATTGTTTTGATGATATGAAAATTGACCGTCTTTGTGATAATCATTGGTATAACATAGCAAACAAAATTGTTGTTGGTACATTTAACATGAGTAAAGAAAATAATTCGTCGAGTTAATACTTCAAATGTACTCTATTATGTGTGATGAGAGAAAAGATAATAATGCAGAAGAAATACCAACTGTAGGAAAGTAATGAAATCTACACAAAGGTCATTATTTGAAAAAAGTGAATAGAAGATTAACCATGTATAATATTGAAAGCTTTTATGTGTCATATGGTGTTGTAGATAATAAACATTCATGGACTCTGAAATATATTGCCAGATAGAATGTGTGATAATGATTTTTAAAGTTTATTTTGTTTTTCACATTAAATAATATGCATCGATTGATTTAACTTTCACTTCTAAGTCTGTTTTCCACCTTTATGATATACACCAGTCTATTTAAATGCAATCGATGTTGTATTTACAATAGAAATGGCAACCAATATTGTAAGTTTCCAATTTTTTTTTATACGTATCTGGATTTGGTTATAACTATAATTCACTTGTTTTTAGCATTGTATTATTTCCTTATAAAATTACCCATCTAACATTCAATAAATACTCAAACAAAAAGATGCTAGTAGCCAATAATAATAAAACATTATATTTCCCTTCTAAAAATGAAAGAAATGAAACATTTATGCGACAAAGCTTTTGAAATGGTTCAAATATATAACTTCTTTCAAACTGAGCAAGTATTAGTTTTAAAAACTCACCATAACTGACAATATCTAGTTTTAAAATTTGACCATGGTAATTCATCATATTTTTTTTTCAAACATACAGCTTTTTAAAATATTGAATCTAGAAATGTTCCATATAAACTGACCATATGAATCTTCGGTTACACAGTTTTTTCCAAATATAAATACCATTTTAAGCATAGATTGATGATTAAAATTTCCCACATAAATTGACGATAAAATCTTTGGTATAAATTGATTGCATAACTTGTCTTATAATTTTGGTATTTGCAAATATGGAAATATAATCCCAAAATTCATTTTCCTAGAAACTTCTCAAGGTACTGGTTAAAGTCTCTGATAAATGAGCAAAACGGAATTTTGCATCTGGTATGTGACGAGGTCTCTGGACCTATCATGGTTAACCTAACAGAAAACCGAGAGAGGGAGATAGATGACAAAAATTTGTATGGTTAGTAGCAGTGTTAAGTTAAGCACAACAATGTTTCTTATACCTTGTTATCAATGTCAGGGTCTTGTTTGTAAATAAAGATTACATTTTTATTGTCTGTAATAAAGTCTATCATTATTCAAGTACACATAATGATTATCGTTATATTGAGGTATGAGTTGTATCAAGGTTCCATTAGCAGGAACATTTTTTTCCGGTGACCACACACACACACACACACACACACACACACACACACACACACACACACACACACACACACACACACACACACACACAGATGCTGATAACAAACAATTTGTCATACAAATTTCTGATATGTTTAATTTATGAAAGGAAAAGTTTTCATTTTGGGTCCAATATCCATTAATAACAATGGTGCACTCAGGTCACTGCAAACGTGTGTGGTAGTAATCTTTTAAGGGAGTATTCTATATTCCATCACCCAATGTGTTCACAAATAAAACTGTAAATTTCATTCAATGAAATTATTGGTGCTAGCCTTTTGACATAGTGCTGCAAGATTTAATAATGGTAATTGATTATCAACATGATGTTAGACAAATCTTATTCCATTTGACAGTAGTTTGTATTGGAATGAAATTTATTAATATCAGCATAAAAAGAATATCCCAGGACAAGTATTCTTTAACTATTAGGGACCTTTTATGTCTTGTTTAAATTTATTGCTAATACATTTACTAATCTCTGTTAATTTTGTTTAATATCTGGATAGCTGCAAACGTTCCTAGAACCTCAGTTGTAACCGTATTGTGACAGTTCTTCTTCATTTGCAAAAAGACATTTAATCCAAGTGATCTTCATATATGAAATAAAAGAATGAACACGAACCATTCCTAGACCACAATCGTTTGACGAGGCTGTAAGTAAGTACACCTATGAGAACCCTTTCATTTTCACTGCGTCAAACAAATTGTAACGATTATTGTCTTCAGGTTATAGTGAAAGATTTGGTAATGCCGAGAGCACATGAATATATTGTGGTGTATACAATGATTTCATCAAAGTTCATTTGCCAAAAATAAAAGATTTCTTCTCATCGAACAACACAGCAATCTTTAAAAACTTCTTTTAATTTCTTTGCATAATTTAATTCTAGCATATCTTTGATGAGATCTTATTTCCTGAAAAGAAAAAGTTGAACGAAGTCGAACAAATGATTGAATTTTCTGGGTATATACAATTTTGTTCTTTGCTATCCAAAAGATTTTGATTTTAATAGATTACAAAATAAACCTGAGACTGGTGAAAAATCCTTTGATATCTCGATGGAAGACTAAAATGGCTATTAAGAATAATCCGGCAGTAAAGAGGTATCATCCCCTTACTGACCAAGTTTAAATTATCTGTCATTATAAAAACTAGGGTAATATTGATGTTTATCATGAGATCAATGGAGAGAAGATCTATTCCAATAATAATTAGGTATGTGGCTCAAGGAACATCTTGATGACACCTTCTCTCTAAATGAAATAACCGAGACACTGCTTTAGACTTGTTGCAAATTTATCTGAATAGCTGAAGCCTAGAATCAAGAAAGTTATCAGATTCGAGAGCATTTTCCAAAATATCTCATTGGACAGTCAAATGCTTGTTCAATCTCAATGAATAAAAGGCCATACCTATTTTCTTCGTCGAGGTAGTTGACAACTGCATATAAAATTCTAGTGTTTTCACCATGATATCTCCTTTTAGAAAACCTTTCTGACTACCACTTAAAATTGAAGGAAGTACCTTCCTTAGCCAGTTTGATACTGAAGGTGATCATATTACACAGTCCCGAAAACTGTATTATAAAAGTGCACAAGTTCGAGAAAACGTGTACCCTTGAATGAGCTTCAACAGCTTGTAAAATGCTACAGAAAAACATTGTATCTACTATTGAGTTCTGTGTATTTAGTTGTTTAACAGTCGGAACAAGCCCCCATGGCTGTTGATGAGCGTTAACTCACATTAATAATTTTCTTTGAAAAAATATGTGTGCGTGTGCTTGTGTGTATGTGCGTGAGACCGGGAGGGGGTGTTTGCATGGGATATATATATATATATATAATAATAATAATAATAATAATAATAATAATAACAAAAGAGGCTGTGTATGTTAGGATTCAAGACATTTGAATAATATAGTATAACAATCCAAAACATGTTTCAGTTGGTAATAAGGAAACCTGCAGAATCCTAACATCTGAAAGTTGAAAAGTTAATAAAATACTTATGAGCAGTAGTCGTATTATCTAGGTGTTCTTAGAAATTGCATCATTTAAATTATAAATGAACACTACTTTGTATTATAAATGTTTTGGTCATTTCAGCTGGGTCTTCTTCAAAATCTGTATAATCGGTACAGGTTCACTGTGTAATATGATTCCCGTGACAATTTTATTGATTGACAACACGTCACATAATACACAATATCTCCACATATCGTTACGTCAAGTTAATGGAAGTTTCATGACAGAAAAGAACGTAATATTCATGAAGCTACGATGACATCTTGGCTTGCCACAATTAATTTAACTTTACAAGTCACTGGCACTCACATGAACATCAGAAAGTGGTATTTATAAATATGTAATCGTTGTGTACATGCAAACATTCACTTGTTTATTCATGAAGAGGGCCTCGTGATCTGGGCCTCGTGATATGGTTTTATATACTGTTGGTGCATCCATACAGGTTGTCGCTTGAGAATGGTTGACGATATATATATATATATATATATATATATATATATATATATATA
>JAECUM010040219.1:0-14101 GCA_016617855.1 Megalonaias nervosa | reverse complement strand
TACAGCCCCCCCCCCCGGGCACGTCTACGGACACGATTTCTACGGACAAAATATCACCCTGGGTAAGTCTATGGACAAGATTTCTACGGACAAAATATAACCCTGGGTACGTCTACGGACAATGGGAATTTTGTATAGCGACTAGCACACCACATCAATCTATCATACACAAATTATACAATCGACTAAAAAAAATTGTAGGTAAGAGAATAATGTTTTAGGGAGTTAAATATAAATTAAACAATCGAATAAAAAAAATTTAGGCAAGAAAGAATAAATCTTTTCGAGGCAGTGGAGTGGCCCTGAAAAGGGCTTTTGTCTTCTTCTATTGTCTCCACTTCTTCCACCACGTTCTCACTTTTTTAATGATTCCTTTCTTCTTCTTTTCTTCGTCTGGAATCCAGTCAGGATGTCCCATAGCTCTAAACTTTTCCTGTACCTTTATCCAGTTCTTGTTCAGTCTCTCAAACTCTTCTTTTCTCTTTATGTTTTCTTTGTCCTTTCTTTCTTTTGTCCAGGCGTCTTTGATTTTCTTTACCTCTTCTTCCATCACGTTTTTCATCTTGTCTTCGGCATTTTATAATTGTTGTAAACCCCACTGGACAAAGGACCACTCGGTAAAATTGACTATGTCTCGCAAAGAGCATCTTTTCTTCTTCTTTTTCTCATCTTTCCATCTATTTTTAGTTACAACTTGTGGAAATTCCTTTCGAAAAGCCCACTATCTATTTATAGCATCAACTTGTGTGACGTTCCTGTTTAAAGCCCCTAGTATCTATTTACATCTACAACCTGTGGAAAAACCCGAGTCTATATTTATAGCCTCAAAATTTCTAGCTTCACTGACGTCACTGAACTGGCTGACCTGAATACGCGATACTGTAGATAGGTAGGTAGGTGAAATGAATTTGATAGGGATAAAGGGAGTTTTATAGGGACAAAGACCAATACACACAAAAGAAAGGGAGAAAGAAAAACAAACAATATCTACTATCCACACAAAGGAAAAAGAATGCATAAAACACACACTATACTATCCACACAAACGAATGAGAACGCATAAAACACACCATATATACTATCCACACAAACCAACGAGAATGCATAAAACACACCATACCCACTATCCACACAAACAAACGAGAATGCATAAAACATACACATATATACTATCCACATAAACCAACGAGAATGCATAAACACACACATATATACTATCCACACAAACGAATGAGAATGCATGAAACATACACACTATACTATCCACACAAACGAATGATAATGCATAAAACACACCATACTTACTATGAAAATAAACGAATGAGAATGCATAAAACATACATATATATGCTATCCACACAAACAAACGAGAATGCATAAAACATACACATATATACTATTCACACAAACCAAAGCCAATGCATAAAACATACACATATATACTATCCACACAAACGGACGAGAATGCATAAAACATACACACGATACTATCCACACAAACGAGTGAGAATGCATAAAACACACCATACTTACTATTCACATAAACGGATGAGAATGCATAAAACATACACATATATACTATCCACACAAACAAACGATGATGCATGAAACATACACACTATACTATCCACACAAACGAATGAGAACGCATAAAACACACATATATACTATCCACACAAACCAACGAGAATACATAAACACACACCATACTTACTATCCACACAAACGAATGAGAACGCATAAAACACACCAATATACTATCCACACAAACGAACGAGAATGCATAAAACATACACATATATACAATCCACACAAACAAACGAGAATGCATAAAACAGACACATACATACTATCCACACAAACGAATGAGAACGCATAAAACATACACACTATACTATCCACACAAACGAATGAGAACGCATAAAAACACCATACTTACTATCCACAAAAACGAATGAGAATGCATAAAACATACACATATATACTATCCACACAAACAAACGAGAATGAATAAAACACACACATATATATTATCCACACAAACCAACGAGAATGCATAAAACATACACATATATACTATCCACATAAACGATCGAGATTGCATAAACATACACACTATACTATCCACACAAACAATCGAGAATGAATAAAACACACACATATATACTATCCACACAAACCAACGAGAATGCATAAAACATACACATATATACTATCCACATAAACGATCGAGATTGCATAAACATACACACTATACTATCCACACAAACAACGAGAATGCATAAAACATACACACTATACTATCCACACAAACGAACGAGAATGCATAAAACACACACATATATACTATACACACAAACGAACGAGAACGCATTAAACATACACATATACTATCCACACAAACGGGAAGAGAAGAAAAACACAGACCATATCTACTATCCACACAAACGTACTCGAACGCATAAAACAGACACATATATATACTATCCACACAAACGAATGAGAAGAGGTTTTTAGAGGGTTACCAAAATCTTTTACACAACTTAAACGTAGTTCAAGAGGACACTTCTGAACGGTGTGTGATGTGCAAGATAGTGACTAAACAATTTAGATTTGCCACTGGAGTACAACCATCTCTTTGCAGAAAGTACACTTATTGCATCCGACAAAAAGAGGTATAAAAACGGACTACCACTCCCAGAAGAACCACTCCCTTCAGGACAGAACAGGACTGTTATCGACATCCCCGAAAGACCATTCCGGGAAGACACTTGTGTGACTGTGCCAAGGAGTGTAGAGACTCTAAGAACATTACACACTGTCCCTACAATTCCACCTCTTGATCACCACAAATGTTGTACAGAGACTTATTAAATTCCACTATGATCGTTTTGATGTGTCTTATATTCATGTACTTAACCATTTGGCTTTTTATGTATTTTTGTCTTTCGTGTTGTTCACAATTAAAGATGACAATAAACGTGTCCTGAAAAAAGTATAAAAACTCTTGTCTTTTCTGTCTTCGTGTCAAAAGTGACATTTCTTACACTAGTATGGCTACCTCTACTATCTCTACTCTAAAGTCATGGACGAACACGTAGATCGGACTAGTTCGGAGGCCTTGTATCTTCGCCATCCCTTTAACATGTTCATTGCCGGACCTAGCTGTTCAGGCAAAACTGAATTTGTCAAACGTTTGATCGAACATAAACATCATTTGATCGATCGTCCACCTCAACGAATCGTGTGGTGTTACAAAGAGTGGCAATCAGCGTACAGCCTTCTACGAGAAAGTCAAGGCGATTCCATCGTGTTTGTGGAAGGCATTCCTGGCGAAGACGACGGGATCGTGTCTGACCCTAGTCAAACCCATCTGGTTATTTTTGACGACATGTTAGGAGAAGAAGAAGAAGAAATTAAACTGTGGTTTACGTGCAAAGGGCATCATCGTAATGCCAGTGTCATTTACATCACCCAAAATTTGTTTCAACAAAGTAAAGCCCATCGTACCATCAGTCTCAATGCTCATTACGTGGTGTTGTTTAAAAGCCCTAGAGATAAATCGCAAGTGCAAGTCTTAGCCAAGCAGTTAGGAACACCTTGGCTGACTCATGCGTACGACGATGCCACTCAAACCCCACACGCTTATTTACTCGTGGATTTAAAACCCACCAATCCCGATTATTTGCGATTTCGTACCCATCTCTTTCACCACTGGTGCCAAGACGGAGGGCCTGTCGTGTACACGTACCCTTCGTCGACTTAACAACAATCACAATCACCAAAAAAGGTCTATAAAACCCTCGGTCACTTTGGCTCTCTCTCACACATCGTCAACATGACGTCCCTTCAGTCTCATTTTCCCATCAAATTGATTCGTGCCTTGTACGATATCAGTCGCGAAAAAAGTCCACAAATACGTGCTCCTGTCTTAGAAGCTAGTCTTAAAGAAGTCTTACGATGGTTTACGGTGACAGCACGTCAATTACTGCAAGGCATCATTCAGATTCCACATCAAACCAAACGTTTTTTTGAGAGAAACAAAGTAGCCTTGACGCAGTTATCCGATCCTCGCATTGACACTCAAACCAAAAAGCTAATCATTTTGAAACCTGGAGGAAGCGGTTCTTTAGGAGGTGTCATCATTCGTTCCCTCTTAAAATGGGATCCTAATGCTCCCAAAGTTCTGCCCAAGAAAAAAGCCACGCCCAAACGTACCCAGAAGAAAAAGAAAAAGAGCAACGGTGTCAAGACCAGGTCACAACCTCGGAAAAAGAAAAAGAAAAGTCCACAGAAAACAGCTTCTACCCGCAAGAGAGCGTCTCCAAAAATTTCTCCTCCTCTCCTCCAGCGGTGACACTCTCTTCCTCTTTAGCGGCAGTGGCCGCTGCTCCCAAAGTACCTGCCCCCAAAATCAAAGTCCAAGAGAGAACGGGTGTGTTACAGATTTCACTGGATTTGTCCAAGCAAGAACTGTCCCGATATAGTCCGTTGCGAACTCCTCCAAGACGTGTGATGCCTGTCATCAAGTTGATACGACGTAAAGACAATCAGTGGCGACGCGTTCCAATATAAAAAGACCTGAGGCAAACGATAGGTTTAGTGTTGATGTGCTCCTGAACGCCCAAAGATGGCCCCACCAAGAAGTGCACACCGTCACCATCGTCGTTCTTCTGTCCAAAAAGGAAAAGGAAAAAGAAAAGGACAGTCTCGTCATCCAAAAAAACTCTTAGTCAAACATCGACGTCACCCCCAGAAAAGACACACTCGTTGAAAGAAAAGAAGAACTCACCAAAGAGGAGGATGGTTGCCTAGTCTTTTATTACCACACATGATCAAAACTCTTAAATCTATTTAAATCTATGACCACTAGCCAAAATAAGATAAAAGGACGCATGTGAAGCCATGGACTTTAGTGTATGTTGTGCACCAAAAGATGTCTCCTCATCGTCGTTCTAAGATCCAGAAAGGAAAAAGAAAAGCACAGTTTCGTCATTCGAGAAAACGCGTAGCCAAACAGAGACGTCACCCCCAGAAAAGACACACTCGTCCAAAGAAAAAGAAAAGTAACCAAAGAGGAGGATTCTTTGGTGATTTTGGAAAACACATCGTCACCTTTATGACGAAGCGATAGTCCCCAAAAAGGATAAAAGACTGTGTGACAAGTCATCGACGTTAATGTATTTTTTGCTGTGTGCCACGGAACCAACGAACCAACCGAGAAAGATGTCACCCCAAAAAAGACGTTTATCTACTACCCCCAAAGGAAACAAAAGGAAAGGACTGCCACCTCATTTAGCCAAACATTGGGACATGTTGTCCGTCCTGTCCAAAGCTCCTCCACCAATACGAAAAAAACTCATTCAAACTGCCTCCAAAGACGTCATCGATACCGTGAGCGAATGTTGTCTGAATGTCTTGAAAGGCACAATACCTTTGTCTAAACACCAGAAAGAATGCTTAGCCAAACATCGACACGTTCTTCGCCAAATGGTCCAAAAGAAAATACCCATTGGTCAAAAGAACAAGATGTTGGTGCAACGCGGAGGAATTTTGCCCTTTTTTGCCCATGTTGCTGAAAGGAGTAATGGGAACAATAGGAGGAACCTTTCTGAAAGGACTATTGGGAACGATGGGAAACATCCTGGGAGGATGAAGATAAAAAGGTCCAAGAAAATAAAAGGGACCTTTGGAGTCAAAAGATCTCAGAAGCGATCCTTGAAATCCGATGGAAGGAAGAAAACTGTCTTCAGTGCCTTACAAACGATGGATGGAATACCATCGTTGGCAAGAACAACGAACACCGCATTTACCTCCCTATCCTCATTTAACCGAGATGTCTCAGATACAACAAGAATTGCAATCATTGATGGATCGCAGCGATTTGTCAGAAACGGAAAAATCTCAACGGTACGGTCAATTGTTGCAACGACTGCAACTCTTTCACCAGAAAGCTTTAAACGAAACATCAAAGCCTTAAAATCTTTCAGAGTGGGTAGAGCACACACTCTGAAAGATTTTAAGGCCTTGATGAAAAGTTCACCAACACCACCACTACCACCTCCAGTGGTCAAGACAGATGCAGCCCCACGGTTGCCTGAGGAAAAAGAGGCAAGAGAAGTCTTTCAAACACCGTCAGCAGCTCCCATCCCTATTAAGATTGCAGAGTCCTTGTTGACTCCTTCCCCTACACTGCAACGAGAAGAACTTAAAGCTTGGGTTATAAAGATGATGTCCACTCCACCTTCGACAGACAAATGATTCCTCTCAAATTAAATCTTAACACAACATTAAATACATCTACAGACTGATATTAAAAACAATACTAGGCATTAGGAATGAAGCAATTCTCTCTTTACATACATCTCCACGACTTCATTACGACTGTGTCGCAATAGCACCAACGAGAGAAATGCAAATGTAGAGTGAAAAAATGGAAATGCATTATAAATGAAAAGAATTGGAACTGGCAGATGGTTTTCATATTACCAGAAATATTAGGTTAGTACCCTCCTTTTCAAGAAAAAGAAGTAGGCAAATACTTTCCTCACCTTGAGAAAATTGTTGTAAACATGAAATGGTAATGAGAGCATTTGACTTTTTTTTATTACAAAGTGTACTTATTGGCAAAACTAGTGAAGTCTGATCTTCTCAGTCGGCACAACAAAGTGCTAATTATGATGTTGTTAAGGAATGTATCTTGAAGGGTTATGAGTTGGCAAATGAGGCATATCGACCAACGTTTATGAACTGTAGAAAAGAAACTGGACAAATATATGTAGCGTTTGCGGGGAAGAAAAGATAAATTATTTGATAGGTGGTGCTCATCTAAGAAAGTTGATCAAGATTCCGATAACCTCAGACAGCTCATATTAATTGGAAAGTTCACGAATTGCATCCACAATGTTGTCACACGAATTGCATCCACAATGTTGTCATACGAATTGCATCCACAATTTTGTCACACGATTTGCATCCACAATGTTGTCAAGACCTCTCTTGATCTGCTGATGATTATTCCTTGATTCACAAAGATTCATTTATCAATAAGTCTTCTTTTCAAATATTTTGGGCAAAATATCTTCTCGGTCTCATATGAGTACTTCCACATTATAAATATCAAATTTCTGATAAGACTGATCATCAATCCATATCTCTTTGCATTTATTGAAAAATGAAAGGACACATCATTTATGATAGCTACATGTTGAAAAATAAGCAACAGACTAAAAACAGAGCTATTCCAAATGTTCTTATTTATAAGAGGTGAAGAACACGATCTTTTATTGAAAGAAATGCATTGGTTGCGTCAAACAAACCCCAGTCTGATTCTGTTTGGAGAATTAAGAACCATTCATGTCGAAAGGTTCTATATGATTTATTGGTGATTCAGCCAAGCCTATCTCTATTAAAATATTAAGGGGCACAGGAATTCTTCAGAATCTTTTGTTATCAGGTATTCTGCCCTTTCTGTGAAAAATAAATCTTCTTCTAGTGAAAGCTGTCTTACACAGGGAGTAGAGCGAGACTTTGATAATGTTCCTCCCCATTGTGTCAATTTGGCATCAGACATAGTCTCAGGACCCGTGACAGTCGGACCACTGGCTTAGTTAGCTATTGAGGATATTCATTCATTACTAGATAATGACCCAGCTGGAGATTCGGTCTGGGTTAATCCATTAGTAACTGACAAGCCTTGTATAGATCAAAAAGTCAATTTTATTGAGAGTGAAATCCCTGACATATATATATATATATATATATATATATATATATATATATATATATATATATATATATATCCTGCTTGTGCCGCTACCAGAGTTATGGGAAAAAAGTTTTTGAGAATGATATTGACCAGAAAATATTCCTTTTCCTGACACAGTTATTGGTCAGTCTTTTTTTGTGGTCACCTTTGCAACTAGTATTGATCAATTAATATATATTGATCACAGCGATCCTCTTTAACTACTCATTTTCTCTATTCTAATCCGTGTGTCGAACAGGAACAAGAGATATATTGTGTTCTTAAGACAGCTATTAGTGATCTGAAACCACACAAGTATCAGTTTATTATGTTACAAACGATTCGGTCCTTATGAAAAAAATTGAGACCACCCGAGGTACCCGCTGGTGGATAGTGGTCAGTGAGCTATCAAGTTGTTGGTCCAAAGTCATATCGAGAGGAAATTCTCAGTCTAGCCCATGAAACTCCCTTGGCTGGTCATTACGATTTAATGCAGTATCTAGAATCACTTTTATTAACCGAAAATTAAAAGTGATGTTTGTCACGTTGTGGGAAAATTTGCCGATGCCTCCATGTATATATTTTCTATACTTAATTCGTCTACTCTCTTTGTTAGACCGTAATCAAAGAGCTAGTGTACATAGCCAGGATGTTTGTTGCAAATCGCCCGTGACTAATTACTGACATGAAAGAAATTCTGACTGTGGGGAAAATGGGAAACAGAGTATCCAGCAAGTGTTAGATTAATCAAAGCAGTTTCAAATAGACCCGACCGTATCAAATCGAAACTAAGATATTCAAATTTAGGTCGGATTTTCTACGCAAGCAAGTTGTTATTTTCGGACTAAATTCATTTTGAAATTAGGACATGGGTAAACCCAGCCAAGGGAGGATCACAGAAAGTTTAGATTGTACTCCGAGTGGGAAACTTGCCACTGGTAAAAGGGAAGACGAATTCTCGTGGGATTCGAGTTTGGGATCTGCGAACGAAGGCTTCTTAGGGTAACATATCTTCGCCCGATATTTATACTACTCTCATAAATAGGAATTTGTAAGATTGATACATTGTTACGTATAGTAGATTGTTGAACTGAAATCTAAGTGTATTGTGTCATTTACTACTATGTTGCATCGTAATGCGTAACTGAAATTATAGAGATTTGTGTTAGAACTGTACTTGCTTATCAGTATAATGCTATCGGGCATTTCTGCGCACCTAAGGTTTCCATCACCAATATTGAAGCAAAAGTCATACCGAATACGACCGATTGATGAAAATAAAATACTTCAATGCTTACCATTTGAAAAGAAGCAACTGTCACCAGAATATTCTGTTCAAAATAATATTAATTTTGGACACACGGGATACCACCCACGTGTTTTAGGACTCACGATATGTCGGCCTATTCTGCTCACAGCTTTGAAAAGATGTAATATTTATCCATCGGGCTATAGAAATGAAATAAATTACTTTGGACTGTTTGTCAGCAGTTCAGTCGAATAATTAGGTCAGGTTTATAGCTAGTATTACAAAATTCAACGTAACGATGCCAATAAATGGCAAGAGGTATTAAGCCAACTAAACCGATCTTGTAAAAAAATTAAGTAAAGTTCAACATTTTATAAAAAAAAATATAAGCTATTATGTGGAAGAGAAACAACAATGAATAGAATTAATGTGTTTACAACGTATTGTTTATGGGGAAAAATTACTAAAGAATTTAGAAACAGACTATACACAGAGGAATTTCTTGAGAATCCCGTTATAGCGGCAAGTTGACACGTTGGGTAGCAGACGATTTTGTACATGTGGGACAACTTCCTGCAAAATTGGAAACTTGGATTAAAATGAAGAATTCTTTTAAGGTATACATTTCCATCTTTTAAATAATGTATTTATTTGTATGATTCTAAAAGATACATAGCAAATAGGATTTTCTGGGTTATAGGTTCAATAAGGCCATGGAGTGGGTCTTCATGTTGACATTTAGAAACCATATTTTCATATGCATTTCGAGACGAAATGTGGGAGATTTTTGTACACTTTATGAATATTACTTTTCTTAAGTAAAGCACGACCGTTTTTTTTTTTGATACAAAATAGATTTTGGACCCAAAATAACACGTGATCCAATGTTTACAGAAATTGCGTATCGCTGCGGTGAATTACCCGACGCGCAGAATTGGCCGACATGGTGGTTTATGAACATATACTCATTGTTGGAAGCACACGTATATATGGTATTTTTATATTTGTACGTGCCTTTTATAACTCATAGGTGGAAAATGCATATGATTGCTATTGATGATGATGCTAGTTTACTATATCAAGAAGTTAACAATTAGAGATGTGTATTCATGTATTAGAACTTGTTAATAATATTATTATTATAGCATAATTATTATAGAACGAAACGTGTATGGAATACTTAGATGTGAGTACGTGAGTTGACCTGTTAATTTGTTAGCCATTATTCTGATGAATGGCCTGTGAGAAAGTGATGAATTTTGCTACGAGAAGAGTAGGGAGACCAGACTATACGTCCTTCTACTTCTACATTCTACAGGAAGCTTTCCGGGTGGAAGTGGAGGCTTGACGCCCAAATAGCGGAAATGTGGGAAAAGGCGCAAAGAGCGCGAGGAAAACGCTATAGTGACGTCAGTGGTTGAGGTGCAGTACCAGAAGGAGCACGTGACTGTGAGCTACTGTGCCAGGAGAACACAGTAGCAAGGGTACCGGAGTACCAAAGACGACAGAGGAGTGGCAGATGAGTAACTGGGTCAACCATCGGAAAGGAAACTCTCTCTCTCTCTCTCTCTCAAGAGACCGTTGCATTTATGTGATGACGTTTGGCAACTTGTAATAGGTCATCGATTGTAATAGTTTGAAAGAGTAGAATCTGAGAAATTGTCACGGGAATTAATGAATTCATTTGTTATATTTTATTAAATTGTTATACTTTCCACCTTGAGTTATTTATATACTTAGACCGTCGGCATTGCTGACTGGGGGCTCGGAGCTATTTAAATTTTAATTGTCCATCTTTCTCCGGTATTAGAAATAATACCGTAGGAGGCGTGTGACAATGTTTACACTTGTCACATAGAAAGATAGAAGGAAAACCCAATCAGAAGATACATAAAGCTCTTCTACAACATATTCCTGCATTTGACGAACCATTTAGCAGAATAATGGTAGACTGTTTCTGTCTCTTACCCAAGCCCAAGTCAGACAACCAATACTTGTTGACCATAATGTGTCCGTACACAAGATTTCCAGGGGCAGTTACTTTGAGAAATAGTAAAACGAAAACCATAGAAAAAGTTTGATGAAGTTTTTTTTTTCTAAACTTATTGGTCTTCCCATGTCTGTCCAGTGAAATCAAGGGTCAGATTTTATTTATAGAATTTAACAATGAATTAGGCAATACATTAGACCAGTTTCACAATACCTGAAAATAACGCTCTCGGGTTATTTTATTTTAAATTTAATTTTGGCACAAAGGGTAGGGATGGGCTACTGCCTACTGAGTCTTCAAGAATATTGATTGTTTTTCTACTGATTCTTTTTACAGTTTATTTAAACTATATACTAACATTTACAGTTTATTTACACTACATACTTCTAAACATGTGTCTGTGTGTGATTTGGATTTTTAACGTAGCTTTAACAATGTTTCAGTCATATCGCTACGATGTCTGCAGTGTGGCAGTTTATAGTTATGTCTAGCACTGGGGCATCATGCCGCAGACATATAGCATCATGTCCCACCCAGTCACATTATCCTGACACCGGGCCGACCAGTCCAAACACTAACCTCTTAATGCTGAACGCCTAGCGAGGCAGCTGTTAGTACCATTTTCGTAAGTCTTTGGTATGACTCGGCCAGGGATCGGACGCTCTAACCACTAGGCCACCGGTCACTTCTAAACATCCTTTGATAGCTAACCTGTATATACCTCTAAACACGATTTGACAAATATTATTAAAACTTAAAAAGAACCTACTTAAATTGGTTTTGTGCAAAACAAGACAAAATTATTCTAAAACAAACTTTTAGTATAAAACCAATTTTTAAGAGACGTATTTTTCATTTGATTAGCTGTGTGTGTTTTATTTATATATTTAAAAAAACAATTTAGGAAATAGGTTTATTATTATTATTATTATTATTCTGAATGCTCATATTTGTTTATCAACACTGTAAGTTCATGTATGTGACGTCATGATATTTATTCTGACTTTCCAACACTGATCTCCACTTCCAAATCAATCTGAATGAACATTTACCCAGCAGTGATAGACTCGTTTTGATTTTTAGCTATCGATATCAGGAACGGTAACTCCTCCGAGATGCGTATTGTGAACTGGTTCTATTGTGCAGTTGTGTACCTTATATCCTATACTAAGGAAAGAACAAACAAGTCTATGGTGTGCTGCCGCTGCGTTTAAATAGCCAGAACAGGTGATTCTAATATGCCCTAAAAACTGTTTGATTAGTAACTTGAAAGTCTTCATACTGACTCCCAACCTCCATCCGTCCAAGTGAGATGGTGGCATTATCTCGTCGTGTACTGTCTACAATCATGTCTGAATTCAATATCAAGTTATCTCCCTTACTCTTTCAAGCTGCACAAGATCACAATATGCAATGCACAACAGTGCCTCACAAAAGTATTATTAACTTTGGATATTAACTACATGCTAACTATAGTTGTACATCTAATTTAGGATCTTTTCGAAATCATTTCAATGGCTTCTTTGTTCAGACTGGTTAAATCGGCTGCAGTGGTTACTAACAATTTTCTACCTTTCTGCAAGTTTGCCAACACATTGCAATCATATACAATTGAACTTTCTAGAGAGTTTATGTTTTTCGACTTTTTCAAGAAATCCCAAAGTTGATTTGGTAATGTCATCTCTTAAAAGGATTCCGGGCCCCATCAATGTTTCCTTTTCTGTAGTACTTCCAATCTGGTACTACGCCTCAAGGATATGCAAATTATGTGTTTATTTGCATTTTCATCAAATCGACCCAGTCGCTGTGCCATGCTAACATATTATGGTCCAATATTGATACTGAGTCTACTGATTTCATCCTTTTCGATTCATCTGTTTCGTACAGTTTAATATTTTCATTCCAGCTACACTGTTCCAAGTCATCAAATCTCTTCTTCAATGAAGCATTCACAGTACGTATTCCATTATTTTCCTCCCTGATTGTTTTATTTTCTGTCTCGAGCTTATCGATTATATGTCTTAAGAACTGATTCTCTCGCCTGGCTTCCAAAACGTTTCTTTTCACATGTTCTGTTTTAATTAATCTTTGGTCTTTCAAGAGAATCGTTCATTTTAGCTTGAGTGACAATTTATTTTAGTTTTTTTTATCTATATATTCTTTTGATTCCACATTTTCTTGAGCGTTGGAGACAGCGACCCATTTGTTTTATATATCATCTCCATTCTTGTAGTATCTTCCTCCTTGATCTAGAATTGACTAATCTGTGTCTGGGTGTGTATTGGCGGGGGGTGGGGGTGGATTGGGCGACACTGGTATCTGATATTGATTTTCACGATACTATACTTTCTGGACCTGCCGTGTCTTCTTCCTTACTTCCATATAAATTCTTTGGTCAACCTTTAGGAGGCATTTTCTTTTAGGTATGATAATTTTCCATAATTTAAACAGCTTTCCTCTTATAAACAAATTGATACACGAACGTTCACAGCCAGCTAATGCATTTATGCTGCGCACTTCATTGCAGTTAAAAATGCTATTAATTTATCCTGCTGTATGTTCCTTTTCAATTTTTAAAAATATATAAAATGCTGAATATTTGTGTACATTTTGAATTCCTTCACAAAAGAAGGATTTTATATTATGACGTGTTTATCAGTGACATTGGTATTTACACCTGTACCAGTACTTCACGTCCTCGAAATGATTGATTCATACTGATGAAAAACACATGTTCCAAAAGCTATTTAAATATGAAAAAAAAAATCAATAGAGTAACCAATCTGAAAGATAACACCTTTTTACATTTTCATCTGGCAGAAAGAGTATTGTACCATTCCAAAAACTGCCTATCAAATTAAATTATCCTCCGCGACATTGACGTTATACCGTATTTAATTGACAACATTCATGCCTTAACTTAAGGGTATTGTAAGTGAAACATTGATTAATCAATATAATTTCAACCATTAAATGAAAAATGTCTCAGGAAATAAACATGAAGTATGTGCGTTTGAATGGTATTTCTTGCATTAAAAATGTGAAGGATTTCAATACAAATGTTAAGGATTTCAATATAAAAATGTGTTTTATATATATATATATATATATATAT
>JAECUM010040218.1:0-12961 GCA_016617855.1 Megalonaias nervosa | reverse complement strand
ATATATATATATATCTGCTTCTAGTGAGCCATGATAGCTCAGTTGGTAGGTAGATCGTCACTCTCTGTGTCCTTTGGCACGGCAGTTATTTCCCATTCCTTCAGCATGAGATAGCCAATATTGTGCTGAAAGTGCCGTTAAACAAACCCACCCATCCCAAAGAAAAAGAAGACAATATAAACGAATAAAAATATAAACCATCCAATTTCTTGTGTTAATAATTTAACAGGTTCTTGCTTTTATTACTGTGAACTGTAAATCTCATTTTGTTACCTTCTGGTAGATTTTAGGCATACAAGTTAATAGATATTGTTTTAAATGTTGTTCAAAATTACTTACCGTTTCGTGTCTCTTGCAATTGTTGGAACTATATCAAACATTAGAACGAGGAAGATCAGAAGTGATTTCATTACGACAGCTTTCTGGAAATACATAGCAAACTCGAAGAAGCAAACTAATATTCTACGGTGTATTACTTGCTTAATATATACTACTTCTGCAACAGCCGTTACAAATTAAATTTATAAGATCCTAATACGATTAGGTAATTTGTTTTGAACTCCATGCGTAATTATATGATTAATTATACTAAATGGCAACAGATGGAAACTGATTTAGTTGGAAGACTTTTGTCGTGTACGTCTTAAGCGACATACGTCATGAATTAATGCGGAAATAATTCCGCGTTTGCAATAAATTAGCACGCTTGAGAGGCGCAATAACCGCAAGCAGGACACGTAACATATGTATTGTATCGTCAATTACCGTACATGTAATTTATAAAGCACTTGAAATTAGCTACGTTTTTACATTAAAATAAATGTTATTCCATTGTTCTGTCTATAATCCTTCGATGAACATTATGAAAGACTGCGGTGCAACTTTTTAATTAAAGTCCTGGTATTATGTAGAACACTGATATGTATTTTTCAGAAGTGTGTGTGTGTGTGTGTGTGTGTGTGTGTGTGTGTGTGTGTGTGTGTGCGTGCAATAAGCAATCACATTATTTTTCTTTAAGAAAATAAATTACTTTCAACTTTTACTGAAGACATGGAATTACATTTATTGGTCGAAAACTTATGACGACATACTGTATATTGTTTTGTCATTAAAACCTAAATGTAGGCGGAACACATGCATTTCAAAAACATTAAAATCTGTGTTGTAAGGTATGCTATAATTATTTAGTCTATTTTGAAGCACAAAATCAAAGACTGTCTTTCTTTTTGCATTTCTATCTGTCTTTCTGTCTCTCTCTCTCTATCTATAGTTGAAATTCGTATCTTTTGATAACATTTATTTGATTGTAAATAACAAAATGAGGATGCCATTAGACAGTGGTCAAATTTTAGGACAGGAGAGGGATAGCTTTAGTCTGAAATGTAAATAATTTACTCCAAATATTGGCCCGCCATGAGAACAACAAAATCTATCTAACATCCGCATTGTTTCGAGATATGATTTGTTTTCATGTCTGGGTAATCTTTTGGATCAAAACTTACTAACTAATTAAGTCATGCATTTACAAGAAAAACACTAACACTGTTATGCTGTTGAAGTGTAGACGTGTGCCAGTTACACACATCTATGTTGTAATGGAATAACAATGTACAGGATGTCACCAGATGTATGCTGATTATAACGAATTCCCTTAGCCGTCTGTGGTAATGTAGGATTGTTTAAAGATGGTATAAAAGTGAGAAACCTTCCCTAATTTAAGTAACACACACACACACACACACACACACACACACACACACACACATATATATATATATATATATATATATATATATATATATATATATATATATCATATAGATATAAGTTTGATGCCTTATCCTACAGTCATGATTCAATAGTGTACGAAGATGGATATGAATGAGTCAAACCAGAAAAAAATTGACTTTTCATTATGAGGGCATATTCCTACCTTATCTCGAACACATTTTTACTTTCTTTTATAGTACGCTGCCTTGTTAGCATCTATACTTTGCCTTTCCATTGCATTTGTCTATATCATCTACTAGACACCCACAGGGTTCCTCAAAAATATAACAAGAAATATAAACGGAACGTTTATTGTAAGTTTTCCCTTAGTAACTTTAATAATGCACATCAACACAATTTCCAGCCGCACAATGTAATCGGATTTAATTTCAAGTGGTCGCTTAACTGCGGTTAAGTACTTTGTAAACGAAGTTTCATTCCTTGAGATAATTTTTGCCCTTGATCAATATGTTGTTAAATAATTCAGTACGATTACTTTGGATTCAGTATATATTTCGCCTGTCCTCTTTAGTACCGCCTCTAAAACGTGCAAAATTAATCTAATTCGCAAATGTTGGGCCATGTCACCAGATGTATATGTATGTAATAAAAATCGATCAACCCAGATTTTTGTATATCCCGACATTTAGTATAAGCAACTATTAGACAATTATTTATTATACCGGAAACGAGATTGACCAGTAGTATCCGGATTACATACGTCCTGACAAATATATGAAAGGAAATAAGATATACACATGTAATAGTTGCTAATGGATCCTTCGACTCTTATCATAGCTTGTAATCGCTTAGGTACAGTGTCACACAGTCCTTTGGTTAAGTTTGATTGAGAGAGTCACAAATGTCAAGAACAATAAGAATGTGGTCTGACCTAGATTTCATTTGATAAAGACTAGTCATGCTTAGATTTAATTTTTTGTCAGATATTCTCATTATAAATAAATCCAGGATCTGGAATGACCAGTGTAAGGATTCGTTGTTTTATCATTTTTCACTGTTTTATCCCCCATAGATGAGGACTAGACAAGTATCCTTCTGTAAGTTCCATTCCACATTTGGAACGTCTAGCTCAACTTTTTCATGACAAAGTTTTATAGACTTATCATAGTCATCATTTGATTCCTCCACTGCTTGCAGAATTTAAACATCGTTACAGGTACATGATTGGTTATATCAGCGAAAACAGTATTGTTAAACCAGAGCAGAAATGTTCGATGTCATCACCAATATCTGTGGACATAGAACTTCCTTGTCTGTAGAAATGGTTTCTTTGCCATCTTCATGCGTTCAAACTTGTTTCTATCTCAGAATACTACCGATTGACTAGGTTATATATAAGGCAAACAAGTTCTTATATATTGCTCTGTGAAACTATATAGCCTTACAGTGAGTCGCAAACTAATGACTGAATTTTGTTAAGATGAATCATCTAATCAATTCCTTTCTACATATGTGAATACTTTTCAATGTTACCTTTTAATTTGCTGAATGTAATAAACCATTATGCGTGTTTTCAAACAGTGATTACGTCTTGTTAGATGAAATCCAGTGAAATATATTTGATTCAATTTCGAATTGTCTACTTTGTCATGAAGAACTGTTTTGACAATAAAGATGAGTCAGTATTTTTCACTTTCAACAGACAATTCATATTTATAATAACAATTCATATTTATAATAACTGTTTCATATGAAGGCAGCAGTCCACAACTTTGCGCTGCCGTTTTCTGTAGAACTGATGTGATGCAAACAAACGTTGAAATCTTGCCTCCCCTAATCGTAAGACGATAAATCAGGTGCAGTACAACCGGGCCTCCAGCTCTTAGCCCCACCAACTTATCAATCCTTAACCAGAAGGCAAATGTGCAAACTATATCGCTGTTTTTCGTTATGCGTATGACCGGCACATAAAGTAAGCCAAGTGCGGCTCTCTACGACCCGTGTCGAAGGGTTACATGCTCTTTTTTGGGATTTTCACGCCCACAAGCAACTCAAGCTGGTCACTAAACCAAATAGAGAGGAAGTCATGTCATCAATGCAATTTTATTACAATACGGAAACATCTTTAATTGTGTAAAACTTCAGATGCGAATTAGTGGCATCGTCCGGACGCCTGGAGCGCTCAGAGTTGCAATAGTTACGAGGTCGGCCTTGGCTAAATACTGGCACGAGACTGGCTCTATGTGGGCACACAGGAATACAGGGAGCTGCCCTTCCTATTGCCGATCTTCTCCGTTTCGAATTCAATATAGTTTCTTCATTATTATGCTTGTTATTTTATATACATCTCATAGCACCACGTGTAGTATATAGTGGTAAAACTCTTTTAATCATGTAATGATATATTTTCATTCCATCTTGTTTTTTGTATCGTCTTGCGTATGGGCTGATCACGAATGCACACTTGCTTCCTAGGGGGTATCTATTTACGACAGTTACCTCTATTTAAAGAGACATGTAAGTACCTCAGCTATGTGAATGTCATTTATACTAAAATAAAAAGTTAAATTACACTGATATCAAAGAAGCATTTCAATTTAAATAAATAAATTCATTTATGCTGTAACCCAGCCGCTTTTCTCTTTGTTATATCCCACCATCTGCACACTCACAACACAGAAGACGTTCATTGCAAAGAAACGACACTTATAAAGCATATATATGTACAGCTTGTTTCGATTTGTATAGATGAAATAATTTAAAGCACGCAATATGTTGTATCCTCTGTATTCATATTGTATGTAGACGACCAAACGCATCAGTTTAAAAAAAAACGGTACTGAAACTGACCATATAACAAAGAACACACGAAGAAATTGTAGTTAAAAGTGAACTATAAAGAAATGCACAAACTATATAAGACGGATCAATATATGATACGCTTTTATTTTAGTAGCATCGTGACAAAATTAGTTGAGCTTCATATTGCATTATAGTTAGCTATGTGTAAGACTGAGAGGTATATTTTTATACTTTTCTTAACTATAATGACCTATTTAATTAGTTCTTGTTGTATAGAACATAAGTGATGAATTCATTTATATTTACCGATATGTTTGTGACTTTGGTGTTATCCATAGCCTACCTTGGAGTTACGTTGTTACAGTTAAAACAGCTGCGAAAGCATCATGAAATAAAGTTAACCATATATAGTCGTAGGACAAAGGTAGTTCTGTCATCTCAAACTAAACAGGATGATTAAAGTCCTGTTATCATTACATTGCCAAATACATTACACACTTTTGCTAACGGAAATATTTTTCTTCATCAGTATTGTAACCAGATACCTACGCACATGAGGATATAAAGTTTGTGCTTGCTAACGATTTTCAAGCATTCAGATAAAACGGAAATAGACACGAAATGACTAATGATGTGAGTAGTGTCATCTTCATAATCGTCATCACGTAGCTTATTATTAATTGTTATTTGACTTGATTTAGTTTTCTCGTTTGAAAGATCCAGGTGTTTACACTGTAAATGTGAGGAGTGTGTAGTATTTCCTTCGAGTAATAGAGTTGCAAATGATTTTATAGAATAATTATTTCCTTGGACACAGTATGCCTCTTCAGCCGTCTGAAGTTATGTATGAAGGTCTGTATATGGTCATTTAAGTCACATGGTGCATTAGAAAGTGTGCATATATTACTTTGAATCTAAATTCAAATATTGCAGATTTATTCACCTCTAATTTAAGACAAAACGATCTTTTTAAAAAATATTGACTATTTCCATTATGTGCCTTTATAATTAAAATACATTAAACATATGGCAATAATTAAATATTTCTTTCAAAGCTCGTGAGTTCTCAAATGTTAGCATGCTTCATGAAAATAGTAGCCTAAAGAGAAATAATTCAGGGTGAATCGTTCCCCGGTATTTACGTTTGACGTTACTCCAAAAATTATGTATTAATTAAAGTACGTTTAAAATGCGTCTACGTTAGCAGAAACAATAATAAGACCTATCGGTTTACGTACATGTGCGTGTACATCCTGATTAGCATAAGTTAGGGAAATTTGCTTATCTTGTTGTGTGACGCTTGTAAGTCATGTTGCTTTATATCAACAATAGAAAATAGTACATTTAGGCTCATCTCATTAATATTTTAGCTGGGACCTGTGCCTAACTGACCTGAACTAACATACTAAATCATCATCCTTGGATGATATGACGATTCTCTAGAAAATATACTCAGTTATGTAATAATAGTATAATGACATTTTCAGAACACGTTCATTAGTAGTAGTAAACACAGGATAATTCAAATCGTGAATTTATGGTTTCTCAAGATGCAGCATCGGTGAGCTATCATTCGTAGACCCAATATATTAACATGTAGTCTGTATGTGATTTCACGTGTGTGTGCTATCATCCGTGTGAGTGTGTGAAGAGAAAGGTGGAGACAGAAATTAAGAGAGAGGAATATACATAAGCGCGTCCTTTATCACTTGTAGAGCATCGTTCGGTGAAAATGCCATTTCAGATATGCGCGTATGTGTTTGCGTTCATGTGTATGCTAGTGATTATGTGTGTATGAAGAGTGAAAGAAGCAGATAGAAAACCATATTGGGAGCGACATAAAAAAATAAAGTAACTGGATATTTTGTCTTCATATTTGGTTATATGTGTATACATATTAAAACTTGTGAGGTCATATCGTGCGACTTGTGGACACTATAATGTTGCCCGGACTGTGGCATGTAGGTGTAATGCATATCTATATTGTGTGTTTAATTTTTTTCCATGAATATAAACTGTAATGATCATTTATAAACATACTTACATAGCCAATATATTGTTATAGTATCATATCTTTATTTTTCTTTATGATGGGAGGTGTTGTGTAAATATATTCTGTTTTTAATGGTTGTCCATGAATGTAGATTGTAATGATTATATATACACATCATTACATAGATCTTTTTTTTAACTATGAGTGCAGATTCTATTTTTAAAATAATAAGCTATAAATAGGCTTTTTATTTGGGTGTGAGTTCTTCTGATGAGATAACCTTTGCACCTGGTTCGGATCAGTTATGAGGTATTGATCACAGTGATCATCCTTTTGCATCTCTTTCTCTCTATCCTAATCGTTGTGTCAAAAGACAATCTCTCATTGTCCAACAGGAACAAGATCTTGAGATGTCCTATTTGTTTCAGCGGACTATTAGCGAAAATGACGCCACATACGTACCAATCTGTTTTATTTAGTGATAAATGGGGTCCTCAAGAGGAGTTATTAAATTGTCATATAGACAGAAAGTTCTTAGTCTAGTCCATGAACCTTCCTTGACTGGTCATTTACAAGTCAGTAGACTCATCGCAAGATCTTAAATCATTTTTAACCGCTCCGGTGGCCTAGCGGTTAGAACGTCCGCCTCGGATGAGGGAGGTCGCGGGTTCGAACCCCGGCCGAGTCATATCTAAGACTTTTTAAAAATGGTACCTAAAGCTGCCTCGCTAGGCCCTCAGCATTAAAAGTTAGTGTTAGAACTGGTCGGCTTTGTGTCAGGATGATGTGACTGGGTGGGACATCATGCTACAAGTTTGCGGCAGTGATAATAAATTGCCACACTGCCGACACCGTAGCGGTATAACTGAAAAATTATTGATACTACGTTAAAAATCCAAAACACTCACACACACAAATAATTTTTATTAGCTGAAAATTAAAAGTCATGTTTCTATATACTGTAGATCTTTCCGTATTTGTCAAATGATTGGAAATGCCAAACAGAAGATATCCAAGGATAATCTGCAACCTCGTTCTGCATTTGAAGAAACCAATTATCAAATATTGGTACATTGTGTCATTCCCTTACCTAAGACCCAGTCCGGTAACCAATACTTGTTGACCATATTGTGCGCGTCAACAACATTTCCAGAAGCAATTCCTTTTAGGAATATTAAAAGTTAAATCATACTAAAAGCATTGATCCAGTATCGATTTTAGCCATTTTTGCGTTTCCAAATCTGTTCAATCTGATCAAGACTAAAATTTTATGTCAGGAATTTTCCAAAATGTTATCCATGAATTAGGCATCCAACAGTTTAAGTCTCCTGCCAAACACCCTAAAACCTAAGGTGCTTTCAAAAGATTTCATTAAACTTTGAAGAATATGATTCTGTCATATTGCACTGATACAGGAAGAGATTGGGATGAGTGTGTTCATTTGCTGTTGTTTGTTGTTAGGGAATCAATTCAAGAATCATTGGGTTTTAGTCCTTCTGAATTAGTGTTCGGACATACTATCCGTGGACTATTGAAGTTATTAAGAGAAAAACTACTTTCAACCGAAGATTCAGAGACTTGTCTTCTTGACTATGTCTCTGATTTTAAAAATAAGTGTCAAAAGCTTGTGAAGCAGCAAAAATAGTCTTAACTCTACTCAGTTGAAAATGAAATGAAGGTATGACAGGAATAGACATTAAATGACTTTTCAGCCTGATGATAGAGATCCGGCTCTCTTGCCCATACCTCAAAATTTTCTTCAGGCTAAGTAACATGGTCCTTATATAATAGAAAAGAAAGTAAGCGACTTAAATTATATCGTTAAAACACTTAAGAAGCGAAAACAAACAAAAACTTTGCTGTATAACTAGGTTAAGGAAGTATGCTGATATTCATTCCATCGATTTAGTTGTACCTGTCCCACACATTTTCAATACAGTGAGAATTTGAATGATGGCATGACATTGGACTGCAGTGTATCCAGTCTTCGGAATTTAGATATATTTTACGATCTGGATCAGAAACTTTCATATGTACATGCACAAGAACAGGGTGAATTAAAACAGTTATTATGTGAATAAGAGAACTTGTTCCAGATGTTCCAACAGGAACAAAAAAATATCTACCATGACGTTGAAATTGCTGATTTTACACCTTTGATGTTGTTGTTGTTGTTGTTGTAGGGTTTAACGCCATTTTTCAGCACAAGATAGGCTATACATGGCGGCCAGTATTAATGGTGGAGGAAGAACCCGGGAGAACTCGGGAAGAACCACCGACCCAAGAGAAGCCACCGGCAAGCTTTCTCACATAACCACATTGGCCGAGCCCGAGACTCGAGCCCACGCAGACAGAGGTGAGATGGCAGTGATCCGTAACGGTGAGCGCTTTAGACCACTCGGCCACTCGGGGCCCCTTTTACACCTTTGAAATGCATGAAGAAAACAAATTCAATTTTTGCTGGAAAATATATTTTATTGGACCAAGTGTAAGCATACGAAATTCACCGTGTATTCTTGTGCCGAAACCTTCTAATATTTTCCTTATGCGTACTTACTACAATAAAGTGAACAGTTTCACCAAAACATATTAAATTCCAGGCCAATAATTGATGACTACATTGACAAAATTAGTGAAGCAAAAGATGTTACTAAGTTTGATCTTTTGAAATGATTTTGGCAATTCCACTCACTGAAAGAGAAAAGTTCGGCATTTGCAAATCTAGATGGTCTTTATCAATATAAACGTTAAGCCGTTTGGTACGAAACATTCTCCTTCAACCTTCCAGCATTTAATGAACATGATCCTGTCTATTCTAGATGACTGTATTTAGATGAAGTCATCACGTACAGCGTTGCATGTAACGATCACTTGGAGACCATTCGGAATTTTTGTATCGTCCCAGTGATGCAAATTTGACAATTAATTTATATAAAAGTGACTTTTGCTTTGCTTGATAAATATTTAAAAGAAAGGTTTATTGTATAAATATTTCTTTTGTGAATAGAGGTGTTATGAATGTCTATTTTGTCTGTTTAACTTTTGTTCCTGGCTGTAGATTGTAATGATCGTTTGCAAACAATTTATTACATAGCTAACTTTTGTTCATGAATGTCAATGATATTTTAAGATTATGGGTTATGAATAGGCTGATTAGTTGGGTATTATTTGGGTATGCGGTCTACAAAATGAACCTGTGTACAGTTGGATGTAATTTTCCGATTCGATGGTTGAAGTGTTACACATATTTCACATGGGGATGTAAAGTGACCAATGTCACGTGGGAAAATTGCGACATAGAGTCGTAGTAGGGTCAAGGAGATTTATGTAATGAGAGAATGGAACAAATATTCTATGAATATCTTATTACTGGTCTAATGTTATTTTCAGTCATCTTGAATCAAAACTGCTCCAACCCCAACATAACTTGCATCCACAGAAGTATTTAATTTTGTGTTTAGATTTAATTTGCCTTGAATCTTTTTTATAATTATTTCTTGGAATTACAAGTACTTATATAACTGGACTAAAATATTTTGGGATTATTGTTTAATTCATTAAAAACATTCTGGGACTATGGGCAATGCCATCGTGATACATCCCGACTGTTGACACTTCAGCACATTCATGACCTGGAATTCATTCGGAACACTCCATTCCTTTTTGTTTGGGATATAACTTTTGGAATTACTTTTGATTAAATTCACAATACATTAAATCCTCTTGAAATTTCATTTCATAACTTCAAGAATTATATTATTGGTAGCTTTTTACAAAACGTGTTGGCTTAATTCCTTTTGCTACTTAGTTTAAGTCCGATTCCCTCTAATTTCACACAATGCCTACACTTTTGCAATCTATTAATAAAGCAAATACCATATTACAATTATTAATATCTTCCCTTGTGTTACCACATATACAAAAATCAAATCAAATGGCAATTGAAGTCAGCTCTAATATATGTTGAGATTCTGCTATACATCTTGCGATTTAAGGTATGCTGCAAAGATAAATAAGGCACACTATTCACACTTTTATAAAATAACGGCTGCCAATGCTAAAATGCACGCCAAGTAAAAATACCTTGAATCAAGTTAGGAAATAAAAATCAAATCATGCAGTGAAAGATCTGAATTGCAGCATCGCCATCACCACCACCACCCACCCAAAGAAAGCCAGCCTCGAATACAACCTTCAGTATAGACTTCCGCTCCTTACAGACAAAAGATTAAAGAAGCTATAAAGGAAAGAAAACGAAAGTAAAGAAAATAATACAAAAGTAAGCAAAAACGGCTCTCAACCATGGATAAACTAATAGTAGACTATAAAAAGTAATTAAATTCTAATGTGGATTGTCTCCACTGTTCCTTTGTTTGATATTGTTTTCCTTTAAGATTTTAATCCTTTGAAAGATCTGAAAATAGATATGTTACTATAAAACATTGCTATGATAACGTAGTCTTACTATTTATTAACTTTTAAAAATCCAATTCTGCTATCAGGTCGCTATAAATGATGCCGTCGTTATAAAATAAAGTTTTATATCCAGTAATGAGAAAATAACGTAATGTTATTAAAAACACTTCTTAGATCGTATAATGAGCTGTGCTTGTTTGTAATGTTCAGCAACAAAAGAAATAGATTGTTATTTATGAAAAATGTCTAAGTGCGGCTAAAATGAAAGCACACTCCAAAGGTATGAAAAAGAGAATTGATGTTAATATTGCTATGACGCCGTGATGGAAACATCGTATTAGTGTGTGTTATAGTTTGTACAGAGTTAGAGAAGAATTCGTGCTAAAATCAGTGTGTAACGTGACTAGGCTCGTACAAAGTAACAAAGAAAAGAATGAAACCAACAAGCTTTGTATATTTAAACAGAAGGCGATGACGTCAGATGAGGTCGTTGTACTAATGTCAACAGTTCCTCGTTGAATCACAATTTCTAATGTTCCAATTTAGAATTCCAGAATAAATTTCCAATAAATGTCTTTGTCCAAGAATTTTGATAAAGAAAAGTATTTTCCAGGGTGAATAAATTATTTTAAATAAAATAAACTAACCCGAACTGGTCACAACACAAAACACCTCTAAACTCAAAAGGTATATTTTACGACTGACAAAATCTCTACAAATTATCTATTTTAACCCGCGATTTTAGATTACATGATGGTCCACATGGTCACCTAGTTGGAACAACGCAGTAAAAGCACACAGCCTATAGACACGTATGCTATGGAAGTAGTTAATTCTACTAAACAAATCTTACTATAAGATTCAATAAATAAAAGTTATTTACAAAACAGAGCTGTCACGCGAGCCGAACATGTCCTTCATAATGACCAATCATTTTCACTCAATGTTTACGAATTTTGAGCCAAGGTCAGGAACTAGGTCAACTAAAAATATAATGTAGCAACACTGCAGCGTTTTTATCAGGTCAAAACAGAAAACTGAATTTTCGGGGGAAAAAAGTCAAATCCAGTGAATAAGATCATTACAATAACATGTTATGAAATAAAAATAAAACAAAAGAGAATTTAAAACTAACACACAAGTAATTAAATTACATATACGTAACAGTGATCGTAACATCATATGTATTGATTTGTCCCAAAACACATTTTTTTAAGTATGTAGAACGGCACAAAAAGGGGCGATTAGTTTATTTACAAACTTGGTTAAAAGAATTTATTTGAAGAATTTCTCAGCTGAATAATATCAGCTAAACAATAGTTATAGTTGATATATCAGTCAATTTCCAAGACAGATGAATAAGTCCATATCTAAAAGTTTTAAACGGTGTGTAAGATAGCAAATTTTACACTAATTCAGGCTGACCTCTTTAGCACATTTGAGCAGTTATTTTGGTTAGCTGTCTGCTTAGATCATATACAATTTCCACAAGCACAATATCCAACGAAATTTCACCCACAGTACAACACAGGATCATAGAGGTAAGCCAACATTCTCTCCATTGTGCATGTTGCAAATGTGAACAGCTTCACATTACACTCTCTCGGAAGTTCATAATATCTGTAAATGGCCCCATTAGGCCTACATATTTACCAATTCTCGATGAGCAAATTAAGGTAGATAACCATAACATTTTACCTTTTACATAAAAAATAAGTAATATTTACATGTCAATAAAATCTTTTGCGAGAAGCTTTTACAGAAATATTTAGCAATGATTACATAGAAATAAGTGAAATAACTCCTAGTTTCTGTGTCTAGACACGAAATAACGTATTTTGTATTATCTGTATATGACTAAAGGTATTTTTATTTATTTTTAGTACGAACAATTTTTTAAATAGTTTTTTCATGAAAAAGGTAATATGCAATATTCTAGATTATAAAAAAAGTTAATTATTTTACTGAATTATATATATATATATATATATATATATATATATATATATAGAGAGAGAG